>PVKN010041655.1:0-10522 GCA_004027915.1 Capromys pilorides
TATATATATATATATATATATATATATGTATTTGGTACAGGGTCTTACTACGTAGTTTGGACTCACAGTGATCCCCTATCTCAGCCTCCCCAGCGCTGGGTTTACAGGCATGCACCACCATACCCAGTTTTGTTTGCCAGCACAGTGAGCCATGGTTCTGGGGCCAGCATAGCATGTGGTACCAGGGATCAAACTCAGGTCCTTGTACTTCCCAGGCAGGTGCTTAGCCCACTAAGCTATCTCCCTAGCCCAAGGTACTGCATTTTAAAGATACTGAAACCAAACTATAGGGGTGTTAAATAACTTGTTTGGATCACGTGCAGTAAGTACTGGATCAGGCCTGTGGCTATATTACTTCTAAATATTTCTTAGTCGTATACTTGTTTGAATTAAAACCTGGGGAGACAAGAATGTATCTCTCTTTACATGTAGAATTCCCTTTTGATCTTCAGTAATAGTAATTGGAAATTTTTTCAATTACAACTTCCACTGCCTTGGATACATAAAGAGAGCTAGTGAAATCAAGTTTCCTTCATATCTTCCTTGTTCTTTCTCACTGCTTCCAACTGTTAGTCGGAAATTACTCAGAAAGCAAGGTGAGGGAGGTAGAGGATGAGAAGAGTAAAGGGGAGAGAGTAAAGGCGTAAGCGGTTTCTCAGTCCTTCTATTTCCCTGAAAGCCTAATATTCATCCACCCACCTTTCATCGATCCACTCCCTTTTGGTTTTCTGAAAGATAGGGTCTCACTAGGTAATTCATGCTGGCCTTGAATTTACTATGTAGCTCACGCTGGCCTCAGCCTCTCACATGCTGGGATTACAGATGTGCACCACCACCGTGCCTGCCTGCTCCTCAGGCTGCCACTGGCTGGCTTTCCCAATCCTGTGACTCGGCATAAGATAGGTATTTGCCAGCCAGGTGCTTGTGCCACTGAGCTATATCCCCAGCCCCGTGTAAAAGAAATGTACAGTTTCCTTCCTTGGGGGCTTTTGGGTTAGCTCAGTGGTTTAAGGGCCTGTGCAGGCAATCCCAGGCACGCTCAGTGGACAGCAGTTTGATTCCCAGATCCACCCATAAGGCAACATGAGCCAGCCAAAAAAAGAGAAAAAATTCATCCTTCCATGTCTATATCCTCATTCCAGTACTAAAGAAGTCACTAAGGGGTCATCTTTGTAAATCAAGAAATGTTTTTCTATTTTTTTTTGGAGGGGGGGAAGGATTATATCTAGCACTGTACCACTGAGCTATTAACCCTGGCTTTTTTTGAGACATGTTTAAGTTGTTTATGCTCACTTTAAGATTGCAATATTTTTGCCTCAGCCTCCTGAGTAGCTGGAATCCCAGGCATGCAGCAAAATGTCCAGCTTTAAATCAAGAAATCATAAACTCTATAAACTCACCAAGTTGTTGGCGCTTCATCATCTCCCATCTCACCCTCTTCTACATCCATTCCTTCTTCTCTATCCTCAGTGTGCTAAATTTTAACAACAGACAGTCTGTCATAAAGCAGTTATTGGGTTGGAGTAACAGTTGATACATTACTAGACAAACATTATTAAGAATCCTAGCTATAGTAACTACCCATTCCTATAATCTTCAAGGCAAATGGAACTGTATACAACAAGGACCCAAGATTTAAGAATAATATGACAATGACATAGCACAGTCATGAAGACATAGTAGAAAAATTTAAACCAGTTGTTTCTCAAAACAGGGCCAAGAGTTCTATGGGAGCAAAAAGCCTGTGGAGAAATGTTTTGCTGATGTGTACAGTGACAAAGATAACTCAGTGGTAAACTAGGAAAGCAGCACAAGCAGGCAATTTATAGAAGAAACAAATTCAACATATAGTTAAGTTTCTCAACTCCAATCATGACCAAGAAATTAAATTACAACAAAGACGACTTAAAGCATTTCTATCAGTTAAGCAAAGGTTTTAAAAAACTGCTAATTCCCAGAGTTGGTACGAGGCTATGGGGAAATGGGCAGGGTATCCTCCACCCGCTACTAGGGGCAGTGCAGTTGCACATAACCTCTTAAGAGACCAACCTGAGCATGAACAATCAAAATTTAAACTATACACATTTTTATCCTCAAGAAGACATCTGTATAATTTAGCAATGATATCTACAATACTATTTACTATAACACCGTTAACAATTTTACATTATTAGTGATTACCTAAACATTTACTGATGGGGGATTGTGATATATCCATCCAAAGTTATCAAGATTCATTAAAAAAAAAACTGAGACAGAACACTGAGGCAAGAAGATTGCAAGTTTAAACTATCCCTGGGAAACTTAGCAGGACCTTTTCTCAAAATATCAAATTAAAAAAGCGGGGGCATGGTGGCACCCGTTTGTAATCCCCCGTTTGTAATCCCAACACTTGGGAGGCTGAGACAAGAGGCTCTCCATGAGCTCAAGGTCACCCTGAACTCAGGCTGAATTGCATAATGAGACCTTGTATAAAAAAATCCAAAAAACCAAAAAATCCACAAACCTAAAACACCACCAACAACAAAAAAAAAATACTAAACGATGGTTTGGAGATATAGCTCAGTGAAAAGGCTCTTGGTTCAGTCTGAGAACCACAGTATAACAAAAACTGAAATGTACTGATATAGAAATATATCAGAAGAAAAAAATGAATTTAAGAGCAGTATGCCTTATATAACCTCATCTGGGAGAAAATATACATTTGCACAAATACCCAAAGAGTTTGGTAATGTCAAATAGAGAATATCAAGTATGGCTGCAGAAATAACACATACTTCATGTAAAAATATTCCATGTTTAAAATAGAAAGAACAGCTACTCCATAACCTATCTTATTATTACAACTATTAAAATACTGCAGGGTCAGGGATGTATTGGTTGAACACTTTCCTATTGCATACAAGGGCTTAATCCTAGCACCACAAAAAAACAAAATTAAAACAGCTACTCCATTAATCTACTCTAACTAAAAGTACTGGTACTCCATAATCTACCTTCAGTATAGAGTACCTATACTTTGTATCGTAAGTATCACTTTGAATTTTTTTGGATAGAATACATATTTTGTAAATTAGAAGTTAAGGGCACCCAAATTTTTGATGACTTAGAGGCTCATTCATATGAATTATCTCAATAACAAACATATATCCTGGGAGAAGATTTCACATAAACCTCACCTTCTGACCCAAGGTGCTTTCTTGTTCATTGGTATTGAAAACGGTGACATTTTCCAGATTAAATTGACTTTGTAAGTTCAGACCTGTTTAAAAAAAACAAGATTTTGAAAATAAATCCACTGACACCTAAACTCATAGACTGTAAGTTGTGTATTACTCTATAATCCAAACATAAAAATGCTAAATCCAAAATTAAACAAAATATTAAGATATAATCACACTGTAGTACTCAAATACTTCTTAAAATTCTTTTTTTTTTTGTATTTTAGGGAAGGGTCTACAGGGTCTACAGGGCGTTCTGGGTCCCACTACTAGATTAGACTCAAAGTGATCCGCCTGTTTACAGCCTCCCAAGAGCTGAGATTACAGGTGCACACCATGATGCCCAGTCTCAAATGCTGTCTCAGCACACCCTGGGGGCTATTTGGCTGGCCCTAAAATTCATTTGTTAAAAGTATCTTTAAATTACACAAAATTTACCTCAGTTACGATAATCATTTTTATTTAGAATTTTTGAATAAAAATTTCCCAGAACAAAATGTACTTTATAATTTCACTAAAGCATAAATAAATTACCTTAATGATGTACTTGCTTTGGCAGCACATATATTTAATTACCCTAATGAAACAGGAAGTATAACAAGTAAATTTATTATAGTTAATCAGAGCCAAGTTTCTTACTATCTGAGAAGGAAGTTAAAAATAAGCAGATCTATTGCTGCAGAATTCAATTTAACAGGTATCTGTTTGATCTCATGATTTTTGTTGCTGCTTACTTAAAAATATTATATAGACAGAAATATAAATACAGGTGTATATGTACACATGGCTCAGTGTACATATACTCCACTTTCCTAGCACTGTTGAGGCCCTGAAAGCAGTGACATTCTAGTAGCAACAACACCTTTAGGGCCCAAACTTGAGCACTGACTATTTTTAAATAAAATGAACTAGGCTCTTGGAAAAGTAGGTGACACCAGGACCAAGGCAGAAAAAAAATCCGCATATTATCGTATGAAGAATATCTGAAAGAGCTCCCAATGATCAAGATGGGAGTAACTTGAGCAATAAAATAAAAATATACTGAGCTTACAGCCCAAAGAATAAAATATCCATGAACTTATTTGGAAATAGATATCGAAATAAATAAATGGAGACAACTCTTTCTTATGGAAAAAAATCCCTACTAATGAATGTAGAAGAAATGAATGAGAGAGAAAATCACTATCATAACACCTTAATAATTGTTAATTACAGGTTAGATCTGCTGATAATCTTTTTTATTTTTTTGTACTTTTGCAGTATTGGGAATCAAACTGAGGACCCTCATGCTTGCCAGTCAGTCAACTATATCACTGAGCTAAATCCCTGGCTCCCACTATCCTTTCTGAGACAGTCTCACAAACCTGTTCAAGCTTACAATCCGCCCACCTGAGCCTTCCTAGTTGCTGTGATTACAGGCATACACTGCCAGTTAAGATGTACTAAAAATTATCAAAAGATTAAAGAGAAAGAGTACTTGTATAGCCTCAATGTAACCCCTCCTTTAATACTTATTAATTACAAAGGGAAAATCAGTAACTTTACAGGAGAAACATGGGAGATACTATCTTAACCCAGTAATCAATAGTGGGATCCAAATGATTCCATGAGGGCTGGGGATATAGGTCAGCAACTAAGTGCTTTGCCTGGAAAGCAAATGTTTGATTCCCCACACCAAAACAAAAGATGTCTTGAGAAGCACCTAGCATTTCCAGCAAAGGGTGTGTGTGTGGGGGTGTCCTTCTAAAAATCTGCTAAACAGAGAATATGCGAGTGAGCAACAGACACATGGAAAATACCAGTGAAATGCTAAGTTTTAAAACCAGGCAATGATAATGGGTTTAGACATGTATTCAAAGATAGTCTTTTTTAAAGAAATAAACTGACATTAAGCTAAATAGCTTAGCAGATTAAAGTGCCTGCTTAGGTAGACGCAGGTTTGATATCCCCGGGGTACACTGAGACTGTGATTCAGACTGAGTGTGGTGGCGTGCGCCTGTAATCCCAGCACTTGGGATGCTGAAAACAGGAGAATCACTAGAGGCTGATCTGTGTAGTGAGGCCCTGTTGATTCTGTATTTTTTTAAATACATTTAAAAAAAATGTGAACATAATGAAAATATAATGAATAGAAAGCTTATACAGAGAAGAGCTAGTATCAAGGACTAAGGTAGTTATTATTTTGATATTCTGAAGGTATACAGAAGAGAAGATGTTAATTCAATGGAACAAAGAACAGTCGTTCAACAAGCGGTGCTTAGCACAAAAGAATGAATGAATCTGGATCCCTACTTTATACCATGTAAGGAAATTAACTCAAAAACAAGTCCTGGAACTAAATGTAAGAGCTGGAATTTACAAGAAAACATAGGAGCAAATCTTTGTGACCTCTAGTTAGGCAATGTGTTGTTTAGATAAGATAGCAAAAGTATAAGCAACAACAACAAAAAAATAAACTTCGTCAAAACTGGAAATTTGCAGCAAAAATGATATCAAGCAAGTGAGGGCTAGGGAGATAGCTCAGTAGAATAAGTACTTGCCTGGCAAGTGCAAGGTCCTGAGTTCAATTCCCAGTACCACAAAAAAAAAAGTGAAAAGTTGCAACAGGCATGGCTTAGCAGTAGAGTATGTGTTCAACAAGTGCCAGGCTTTGGTTTCAATCTCCAGAAACAAGAGAAGAGACAAGAGACTGCACAGCATGGGGGAAAATATTTACAAAAGTCACACATAAGAGTCTCGTATGCAGAATACAGAGAATGCTTATAAATCAACAATAAAAAGTTAAGTAATCTAATCTGAAAAGGAACAAAGCATTTGAAGATGGTCAAGGAAGGCATATATAAGGCCAGTAAATAAACGAAAAGATGTTCAGCACCATCAGTTACTAGGGAAATGTGAATCAAACCCACAATGTGATACTTCATGTGTTTGTACTGAGAATCGACTCAGGACCCCATGCTTGCCAGGCAGGCACTGTGCCACTGAGCTAAATCTCTAGCTCTATGATTTCACTTTATACACTATACAGTAACAAGCTACTGGCAAGAATGTGGCAAAACTGGAACCCCACAGTGGTCTCTAAAAACATAAGAGCCCTTTTCAAAAAGAGTTTGATAGTTCCTTGAACCATGAAATAGTTATTAAATGACCCAAGAATGCTACTCTCAGATACACACCCAGGAGAAATTAAAACTTAAAAAGAATTACCATATCGCCTAGCAATCCCTACTAAGTATATATTCCCAATCAAAATGAAAACAAATATCCACTGGCACAGAGAAACAAATTTAGATAATCTTCTGTTAGGTATCTTACAAACTAACGAAAGACAGGAGACAAAAATATGTCTCATGAGATGTACTTAATGTAATTGTAACCTAAAAATCTATTGGTACTAACTTACAAGTCTACAGGTGAAATAAAGATTTTCAGGCAAAGTACAGACCTAAGCATATACCTGTAAGAAAAGTCCAGAAGGGAAATGATCACAGATGGAAAGTCAGAATCTGTGTTAATTCTGACCACACAAACTAAGCAAGAAATAAAAACCCAAACCTAGTATGACCAAAAAAAGCCGCACTACTAACATATACAATAATATATACTACATGCAGGCACTGTTGTATACTCTTCTTCCTATTCTTGAGACAAGGCCTCATTATGTAATCCAGTCAGCCTCGAACACCTGGCAACCCCCTGGCTTCAGCCTCCTTAAATTGCTGAAATTATAGGCATACGCTACCATGTCCAGAAGCTCTTCATTTTTTAATTGATATAATCTTGACAACATACTAGGTAGTTACAAGGGAAAGGAAAACTAAAGCAAAGAGATGTTAAAATTCACAGGTTTGCGGAGACTGTTAATAGGGGAAAGGCTGCAGGGAACTGAGAGCGCTCCACTTCTGAGCAGGAAGGGGGCTATGCAACTGAGTGCTTCTGAGTCATTCTCCACTTGCTGCACAGACTTCCCTATGTGAGGATTACATTTTATAATAAAGCATACTTAAAGAAATAAGTGAAATATGGCTAAATGGTAGTAACTGCAGAAGTAGAAACAAACAGGCACACATTATGCAATGAAATACAATAATTGGTTCACATTTATATATTTCAGTGATTCAATTGCACATTATTATAAACTCTAATTGCAAGCAATGACTTTGTTTCAGACTTACCTATACTATACACTAGACCTGGTAAAACTACAAGCTTAAGAAAAAAGTGACAATTTTCATTTTTAAGACCATTTTATTATGATTATTACAGATTCTAGTCCATTAAAAGCTGGACATATTTCCATGTAAAGCATTTATTTAATGTATAAAAACTCACCTGATTTCTCAGACAGAGGGAAAAGCCTGGCCAAAAAGAGCTGAATTCGTCCACAGAAGACTGTATTCTGGGATTTAGATAATCTTCTTAGGAGATCTAACAACACATGGAAATAGACACAGAAAAAGATTCTATGTTGATTATAACCATACTGAAGTCTCCTAAGGCAATGGCTCTCAAAAGGAATAGAAATTACTGTCACAAGAATACTAATTTTTTTTTTTTTTTTGTGGTACTGGGAAGAATACTATCAATTAGGTATAAGATTTCAGCACAGACAAGATAAAATTTACACTTTAAAAATTTTTTCTAGTTAGCCGCTAGAAAAGGAATAATTTAATCTATAGGAAATGATCATTTTTAATAATCAGACTGTTACTTTAAAATTAAGATACTGCCAGGCATGGTGGTGTACAACTGTAATCCACCCACTTGAGAAGCTCAGGCTTACAAGTTTAGACCAGCCTGAGCTACATAGAAAGACTCTATCTCAAAAACAAAACAGAAAAAGATGCTAAAGTACCCTTAAAATGTTATCACTGGTATTTAATTCAATTACCCATTTTTCTAACAGCATTTTTTCTATGTACCAATAACTTACCATTACACATACGCAGTAAATAATTTTTCCCAGCAGAATAGAATGTACTCTGGAATTAAGACAAAAATATAATCACTATTTTACTGAAGTTGGTTTTTGTTTGTTTTGTGGTACCAGGGATTGAACTCAGGACCTTGAGCTAGCCAGGCAGGTGCTTATTCCAATGAGCTATCTCCCCTACCACTGAAGTTGTGATACCACCTTAAAGTTATAAGAAGTAAATCAAAGAACGCTGACATGCACTGAGGATCTACTGTGCTACATTTTTCAAGTGAATAACCTTTCAATGGAATAAACAGTACAACGAATTATTGTTACAGATGTGTAAGTGTTTTCAAGTTAATTTTAAATACCTGATCAAGTTTTGTACTTCAAATATTTCCCTACAAGTGTTCTTACTTGGCTATTCCAAGACAGCAAAGTGTTTAACTCTTTCATAGGGGCAAATTTTGAGGCATCAACAATATCAGAAACAGAAGCAAAAACAAAGCTAGCAGGGCCCTAGGTTTGAACCACAGCACCACAAAACAAACTATCCTTAGACTTCTGAATGTACAGAACAATAGTACTGGCAGGAAAAGAAACTAAGGCACTTACTGATTTCCAAGTAGCAACATTTTTTTCCACAAAAGTGAATATTGTGTCACACTGATCCAGTGGAAGACAATCCAAAACATCTCCCAATAATACAAAAGGTGTAGATGCAGTACAAATACCTTCAAGTGGAGCACAAGCCAATTTAAAAGTTTAAAAACTGTTAAGCAAAAGAACCTGTGAAAAAAATTCTGAAAAGTATCTTAAAGGATGCAAACAATGAGTTTTATCAACCACCAGTCAGTGATGCTATAGCAGAGACAGGACAAACAACATCTACCACTCCTCTAACACTCAAAATTCCTTTACTACATGTCCTGTGCATCTCAGAAACTTTAGGTATACTCTCTACCCCTGGCTACAGTACCATCTGGCAAAAGTTAACACCTAACAATCTCAGAACTTAATTATCTGGGGCTGGCAAGATAGCTCAGCGGACTAAGCCCTTTATTAGGCAAGCATAGGGACTGGGGTTATCCCTGGGACAATATGCTACGCTGGTGCTCTCGGCCAGCCATGGAGACCAGGTAGGGTGGCGCACACCTGTAATCCCTGCGCTGGGGAGGCTGAAAACAGGAGGTATCACTACGAGTCTGAGCTGATACATTTTTAAAAAGATAAAAGGAAAATTATTTATATTCTACTACCAAAGACTTTAAATCAGTAGAACTAAGCGAGGGCATGGGAAGCTTATTTAAAAACAAAAATGGGTGTCAATTCCAGTGAGCTGGCAGGTATGAGAACAGGTTATATAATAACCTTCAAGAATTTTCAGCTGTATTCTAGCTTCTACGTTGATCTCTCTACTTACCTTGGCCATGTGCCCTTCCCCAGCTCCTAATAACTAGTTATATTCACACTATCATAGTTTTTTTTTTTTAATTTTATTTATTTATTTGCTTGTTGTGTTTATTTATTTATTTATTTTGTGGCTGGCTCAGCCTGCCCTGGTGGTGGGGCTGGTGCAGCATGTGGTGCCAGGGATCGAACCGCAGTCCCTGCAGTTGCCTGAGCTTTCCTAAGCACGCGCTTTAGACCACTGAACCATCTCGCTGGCCCCCACACTATCATAGTTTTATTCAGATTTTTTTTTCTGTTTAGTCTTCCGTCTCTATTATATGGAAAATAATTACTTCTTTCAAAAAAGGGTAAATATCAATTCATCTAAAAAACTGGTATCTTGAAGCAGACTCTCATCTGATTCTGAAACACAATGGACATATATCTATGGTAAATTTAGCATATTCCTGTGTGTGTGTGTGTGTGTGTGTGTTTGTACCTTTCTGAGACAGGTTTCACTATGTAGTTCAGGCTAGTCTTAAACTCACTTTTGGCCAAGGATAGCCTCAAAACTGGCAGCGATCTTCCTGCCTCAGCCTCTGGAGGGATGGGATTATAGGTGTATACCACCTTTACTGGCTAGCATATTCTAATTAATTACTTTTACAATGTAAACACTAAGCTTTTGAAGAGTAGGCATTTCTATATGTTTAACCAGAAACCAGAAACTTTTCTATATGTTTAACCACTGTTTGACAACAAACAGAAGCTCAACAACTATCTGCCAAGTTGAATCTGAAAACACTCATGGACATATTTATGTAACATATTTAAGAACATGTTACATAAACATAGGTAATCTCTGAAGACAACCCCTCCCAACAAAATGAAAAGGCACCTAAGCCTTTATGCTGATAAACTAATTATTTTCTTAAAAAACTTTTTAAAATATAATTTTTTTTTCCTGAGACAAGAACTTGCTATGCAATCCAAG
>PVKN010041656.1:0-10517 GCA_004027915.1 Capromys pilorides
CTTATGCTTATTTCTGGGATGGTGGTTACATGGACGTCTTAAACCCGTTCTTCAGGCAGAAGGACCCTATAAATTCATCCTCTTAACTGTGCTTCTCCTGACTGGAGTCTCAAAGGACCACTTAGAAACATTTCAAGCCTGTGTTTGTGGAAGTCAAAAGTTTGATAATCAACCATACAAAGTCTCATGAAAAAACAAGAAATTAACATGTCATACTACCTTCTTTGGTGTCAGATTTAACTTTCTAGTGTTTGTAAAACAAAAAGGATGATAAAATTTCAGGGTCTATTTTAGGTCTACATGTCATTAATGCCCTGCGAACTTGGCATTGAATCATTGTGTACACACGTTTGTTTGAGTATAATTCTATACAGACTATAAATGTGCAGATGGCCCCAACACTCTACAGCTTAGGCTTGATTAGATTATACAAAACAAGATAATAATCATTAACAGTAAAGGAGATGATAGAAGAGACCAACACATGAAGGCAAATGTTCCCTGTCTCTCCTCTTCCCCTTTAGCTGAACTTTAGTTGATCAACTCCACTTCATCATGCTGATTTTCAGGGGTGGTGCTGGTGTTGACCCAGATGATAGAATTAGAGAAACTGAGTTACTACAGTAGCTTTGTTCTATAACAGAAGGAAGTGTGGAGAGAGGAGAAGAAGGAAAAGAAAAGGCCCTGGTGTTGTTAAAAGCAGAAATAGTAACGTGGGAAAGGAGGAGAAGTGAGGATGGACATAGAAGAATTTAGGAAAATATGTCACAGAAGAAGCAGGGCTTTATAGATGAAGTGGCAGAAACAAAATATGGAACTAAAATAAAGGCAGAGATTTAGGGGAAGATAAGTAAAGAAAAATATACTTTCTTATGAAATACCTGCTTGACACCCATGTTAGTGCCTTTAATAAGCTTTAGAAGTGGTTTCCATCATGTTTCAAGAGTAGTGCTCCAGTGGGTTTATGTTGGATGCAGTGAAAGAGAAAAAGCAAGCCTCCAAAGGCCTACTTGTATTTAAGCCCCAATTGAAATTGAGATCAAACATTTCCAAACTGTGTACATGTTTTGGTTACAGATTTCATTGTACAATTTTTTAAACATCAGCTGAGATGGCAGAACATTTGCCTGGTTCTAGGCTTAATCTCTGGCAATAAAAAACTAAAACTACAATTCAAGACAGTAGTGAATGGAAAAATAAAAATGCAATCTGAGAAAGTAGTGAATTAACATAGCTCTTTGTAGTTATATGTGCTGTCTTATTCTTCTCCCAGAGTTTATATCAAACTCAGATGTACTCCTTACAGTCTAGTCTAGGTCAAGATGGCAAAACAGTGCAAAGATGGTGAAATATAATAGCTAGATCACTTCAGGATAATATAGAGTATATTCAAGTTTGATTGTGGAAAATTACAATTATAGTACTTGGTGACATTATTTACATGTGTACTCTTTAACATAATAAATACTTAAATTAAGATGAAATATAATAAACACGCATTGGATGACACATTTCATATTCTATAGTGGCACTTTCTTTTTGTGATTATTTTGGTTTTTGATTGTTTGAGACAGAGTCTCACTCTATAGTTCAGAGTAGCCTTGAACTCACTATGTAGCCCAGGCTGGCCTTGAACTCATAGCGATCCTCTGACCTCAGCCTCCCAAGTACTGGGATTACAGGTGTACAACACCATGTCAAGCTGGCCACTTTTACTTTTTTGTTTTTCAATCTCTGGAAGAAATAAAATACTTAATGTCCACTGGAAAGTTAAGAGCCTAGGTACTGACACATAACTCTGCCATCTGTCCAGTGGGCAAGAATAATCTAAATTGGCCAGCCAGAATTGAGAAGCCCTGAATGTCGCTGAAAGAATCCCACTTTGTGTAAAAGTGAAACTGTATAGGACCCTGCCTCTCCTCCCTGCCTACATCCTCTGAATTTATTGAGCTTCATCTTGAGAAGTGGAGAAGCAGTTCTTATCAGACCAACCTCCCGCAGATAATGATAAGGAACTCTGGATAAATATATATTTTGTAATTATCAGATCTCTGGCTAAGGTGAATTGAGGGAAGTTCTTACCAAGGGCACAGAATTTAAAGCCAAAAAAACACTCAATCATCAAAATAATTAGAATCTAAATGTAGTATTCAAAAAAAAAAAAAAATCAAACAGGTAAGTAAAAAGCATTCGTGATGAATGAAATATCAAATTTTTCAATGAAAAAATAGAACCTGTACTGCTAATCTGTCTTTAAATCTGCAATTAATACAACTCAGTAGTTCCTAGTACTAATCTGTCTTTATTTAAAATTTTGATGTTTTTCTTATTGTGAATTTTTGCATTAACTTTGTAACTGAGCCTTGAAATTTGGTAAATTCTCTCCATTCTGTAAGAGATGTAGCTGCTTAAGGACCAATGTAAACATGAGTGAAGAGCATGTCTTTTTCCGAATTAACCATTATTAGGCAAGGATCAGAACTGTTCACGTGACTGTCAGGGTTTCAGCAGCGCTCGACACTGGCCAGCAATCAGCGTTCAGAACCACTTTCATCTGCAGCCCTGTACCTGGCGTCTGGTGTTTGCTCTACTTTGCAACAACTCTAATCTGGAACACTAAAGAACGACTTGCCAATCTGAGCCAAAATCACTGCAAAAGGCGTAATTAAGCTGGGTGCTATTTAGGGGATGGTTTTCCAAGCCTTTGAATGTGCACCTACAGTTTGGTACAGTGCTGGAGACTTGTACGTCTGTGGTGGTGCCCTACCTGAACACCTCCACGGAAGGACTCGCTCTGGCTACAAGAGATACAGTCACTATCAGCAACTCTGTGATACTCATCAGCTGTAAGGAGCCACGCTTCCTGGGATCAGACTCTTCTCCACGCAGCCCACATCTGTAATGAGCGTAGCATGGTTTTCAAATCCCCAGCATCTTGACCGAAGGAAAAAAACAAAAATCAAGGGAGGGCCAAATACCTCAGTGGATTAAAGTGCCTGCAAGTAGGCACAGGAACTAGGGCTCGATCCCCAGGTCTGCCGTGCAGGCCCCACCGCAGGGCGCGCTGAGATGGTAATAGAGATTGGGCGCGGTGGTGTACGCCTGTAATCCCAGCTCTTGGGACCCTGGACAACCTGTAGATCCTTCCCTAAAAAAAGAAAAAACAAAAAACAAAAATAAAGAACAAAATCAACCAAACTTCTGGAGAGTAATATTTCCCTCCTAGCTCCTGTGCATTGGTCAAAGATTTGCTGGTCCGCCCCAAATTCAGTTCTTTCTCAGCCAAATCCTGCTTCTTCCCTCTTCCTTTCACATCTTGTCCTTCAAATCCCCTCTACTCCACCTAAGTATCTACTTCCTGAAAACCCAGCTTGAGACAATGAAGTTAACTTGCTAACAGTTTTCATCCAGAATAACAAAATGTATGCAGAAAGCCAACTCAGTCGGCAGCTCACCTTTCTGAGCTGTTTCAATTTAGATATAAATTATACATACAGTTTTGGATTCAGACTTTTCAACTTACATTATTTAACACATAATTCCTTATAATAACTTTGTCCACATACAGTGTTTGTCTTTTGCAGTGCCTTTCCAGTATTCCTCAGTGGATTTCCAAATCTGTGATCTAAAATTGTTTTCCATTTTTTTCTCATCTTAAAATAGAGCTGATATAAATATTTTTGTACAAGTTACTTCCTTTCTTTTTGATTAATTCCTTGGACAGCTGCTTTCTCAGAGTCAGAGAAGGGAAAAAAAGAATAAGATGTTATAAAACCATCAACCTTTTCTTTTCAAGTATGAAGAATGTGTACAAATGGAGACTCTATATGTCTGGCACAATCTGCAATTCCATCGAGTTCTAGCTGAGCTCATTTGCTCATTTTTCCCTGTGAAAGTTCTTTTTTTTTTTTTTTTTTTTTTTTTTTTTTTTTTTTTTTTTTGTATTTTAGGGAAAGATCTACATGGTGCTCATGGTCAAACTACATCAGACTCGTAGTCATCTGCCTGTTTATAGCCTCCCAAGAGCTGGGATTACAGGCGTGTGCTACCACACCCAGCTTCAATTGCCATCTCAGTGCACCCGAGGGGGGCAGGGCTGGCCCCACAGCAGACAGAGGATTGAACCTCAGGCCCTGAGCCTGCTTACAGGCGCTTTAATCCACTGAGCTATTGGGCCGGCCCTCCTTGTCAAACTTCTTGACCAATCCCCTTTACACTGACCTGCCCTGTGACTGTGGGCAATGTATTTATCTGTAACACCATTATCCAAAATCCAGTTTGTAGACCAGTAGTTCACCGACACTCACCATGAAGGAAAAAAAAAAACAACTTTCAAAGGATAGATATGTTTGGGAAATGGTACATTTTCAGTGGAAGAATAATGCTATTAAAGGATGTGTTAAAAGTTTTGAGAATTCTTACAGCAAATAGACTTGTAAATTTGTTTAATCTACCAGCCTAATGAAATTCATATTATAAGAAAAATACTTTGTCAAACAACTATATATAATACCATAAAAATTTTGGAAACATTATTGCCCACATATCCCTTCCTTCTTAAGATGCAGCACCCGGGAGAAGCCCAGTCATGCCACATCACAACCCTTCTACCATCTCTGCCAGTTTTTAGATGTTTGACAAAGAATTAGGAAATCACACTGAACACCTGTTAAAAATCAATTCGTTCTCTGCTAGACATTTATTTAATGTAGTTTTTTTTTAAAGATAACAGCTCAGGGAACTGCAGGGAAAAAAGCGGACTTGTGCTGAATTATTTCCCTCGTACATATGAAGTTGCCATGTGAGAAAAAGAGTGCTCAACAGACGCCCAGAACCACTATCTCTGCACACGGCAATATGTTCTTCCTTTCAAAAATTTAAGCAAGTTTGGAACATAAAATAATACAAACAGGCTGAAATGCGAAGTGGAGAAAATAAGAACGCATGGCCCAAGATAATGGAGCAATCCTCAGAGAGGTGACACAGGCAGGCTTCAGCCTGGGCAGCAGCCACCGGCGCTCACCGCTTAGCAAAGCCTTCGCGTAGCTGATGATGCCATGGACAGCAGCGCAGGTTTCCACCCTGAGCGTCCGCGTGCGCTTCGTACGTTCAGAGCCAACGTGACTGTTTCTCCCAACTCGTCGCTTCCATTCTGTTTCTCCAAGGCTCGTGCAGCTACTTCATGACCCATATAGCCCATGTATCTACAGACAGGTGTTTTTTAAAAGTACATCTGATGATAAATATTAATGATAAAGATGAGAGCGTTAGAAGTGTCTACTTCTTCCATTCCCGCTTGGCTTTGCCACCGCTAGTCACATGCTTGCAGATTGAGCTTTACAGACAGCTCAAAATCCTCCTCCCCCTCGAAATTTCAAATGCTGTTTTCCTTGGAATCTTTAGATATTTATAAAATCATTAGCCAAGAAAATGTTTTACAAACAAAAACTAATTGCTCATCATACAATTGAGAAAATTGAGTACTGGAGATACAAACACAAATTCAGAGAATTGGTATCATATAAATGTATGTAGAAATAGCTAACTCCTGACTCCTAATATTTTTTCAGAGCATTATTATTTTTATTATTTTTTAATTTAAGGAAGGGTCTACAGGGTGTTCAGGGTCTTGCTACTAGATTGGACTCACAGTGATTCACCTGTTTACAGCTTCCCAAGAGCTGGGATTACAGGCGCGTGCCTCCATGCCCAGTCTCAATTGCCACCTCAGCCTACTCTGAGGGCGGGGCCAGCACTGCAGGCCTGGAGGTCAAACTCCTGGCCCTTAGAGCATTATTTTAAGAAACTTCAGAAATACAGATTGTCTTAGTTAATCTTCTCTCGTTGCTGGGACAAATACCCAACACTCAAATTAGGAAAGGAATGATTTATTTGCCTCACAGTTACTGGAGGTTTCAGTCCATACTCAGCTGGCTCCAAAGAGGGGTGGTTCACAGCAGAGAGCAACCTTTCATGATGGCAGCAAAGAAAAAGAGTGAAGGGAGGAGTAGCAGCAGCTCAAGCAGCTGATTTCTCTTCCTTCCGTACATTGAAATGCAAATTACCAGCCCCAAGGTGGGTGCAGCACCTACACCCACAATAACAAATCACAAATTCCAAAAGCTGCCCCATGATTGCATGAGGCTTTGGGGGGACACCTATATACAAACCATAATGCAGATAAATAATTTTCATTATGGTTAAAATGTACTAGTTCTGAGAACAAGAAGACCAAACTAACAAAAGACAAGATCTTTAGCCTTTCTTTTTTTGGTATTTTATGATACTGGAGATTGAATTCAGGGCCTTACAACATGGTAGGCAAGTACTTTACCACTGAGATACGTGCCCCAGTTTCTAAGCCTTTCTAACTTAGTTTAGTCATTAGTAAAGAAGAATATTCTTTGTGATGCAGTATTTTTAAGTGCCATAAGATATAGAAAAGGCCAAAAAAACTGTCACCATTATTATATATGTAAATAAAATTTATTTTATGCATATTACCATATCTCTCAAAACATATAAGATGATTTTAATCAGACTGGAGGTTAAAGTGTCATTACCGTTTGCTTTAGCAGGATAGCATAGATGTGCTTGATTCTTCCTCTTAAAGCCAGCTAAAATCCTGGCCATTATATATACAAACATGAGCAGAGTCTGAAAGGGGGAATAAATAAAACAACCAAGCAAGGGGGCTCATGTCTGAAGACACGGCATTATGATAGCTCACTTGGATCTTCTTGCCTCATGTATTTCAGAATGTGTGCTGAAGAATCCTGTACCCTGAAAGTATTAATGGAGAGACCAAGCAGCAACAGGCCTGAAGGAAGCCTGTTGTCTTTTGCTGATGAGCCAGGGAAGAGACAACTTAGCAAGATAGGAAGTTTTGACAAGAATCACACTGCTCTAGCCAAACGTTGTAGAAAATTCACACCGTCACCCTACAAGAGAAGGCTGAATGGCGAGTTCAGTCTTGGGTTCCTTGCTAAGCTGGAAGGCCTGGCACCAGCCCCCCTCTGGGACGGCACCAGAGTAAAAAGCTGAGACTTATACCTTACCAGTGGTAATGAGGACCCCTTTATGTGGTGACAGGGGACATAGGGGCTTGAACCTCTAATCTCATTTAGAAATAAAAGACATAATTTTTGCTCCCCATGGGGTGAGGTCAGGGGAGGCATCACGGAAAGTCCGGGCTTGAGCTGTCTTTTTGTGGTCACATGGCAACCTCAGTGGTTCTAGTGGAGGCTATGTGGGAAGGAGTAAGAAAACATCCCTCTTCTCCCACCTACCGAAGGATCAATGGAGGCCTAATCAGGCACCTAATCTTACAAAGTGCATGAACAATTTAATGGAGGAAAGAGAATCATTTCAATAAGTGGTGCTGGAGCAACTGGATAACCGTTGGCAAGAAAATATACAAACATCTACCTCAATCTCAGATATGTTGCAAAGATAAAACTGAACTAAATGAGGCATAAAAATAAAATGCAAAACTATAAAACCTTTAGTAGATAACAGGAGAAAATATTCAGGATCAAGAATGTGATGAAGAGCTCACAGACATGATACTAATGCATAAGCCAAAAAGTAAAAACAAATCAATCAACTGTACCATATCAAATTGAAACTCCAATTCTATGAAAGTCTGTTCAGAGAATAAAGATATGAGATACAGAGTGGCCCAAAATTTTTAGAAACAGAAAATGTTCATTTCTGTATCTCATAACTGAATCATAAAACTACCTAATTCAAATGGAAAATGGGAAAATAGAGAAACAGGAAGAGAAAGTCCCCTGATGAGGCTAGATGAATGGCTAGTAGCCATGGGAGAAGAGGTTCAGTGTCACTATTAGGGGGAAGTAAAGACCAGGAAGAGGTATCACTGGCATCACTGAATACCTCTTAGCATAGCAGATGCTTTGTTAAAGTAACAACGCCAGACCCTAGCAAGAATAGAAAGCAACTTGATCTCTTACAGTTGCTGATGGGACATACAGCCACTGTGGAAAATACACTGGCTGTTTCTCAAGATAAGTGAGCGAATCCTTAGTGTACAACCTAAGAATTCCACCCCTGGGCATTTATCCAAGAGAAATGAAACAGTATCAACAGCTTTATTCATAATGGTCAAAACCTGAAGTGATAGTCAGCAATAAAAGGTATTAAAATAGTGATGCGCTCAACACTTCATGTGGATCACAGGGACACCATGACAGGTCCATAAAACCTCCAAAGGACGTGGATACGATGAGTTCATTTATGTAACAGTCTTGAATGATAAATTATTGCATTATAGAGATAGAAACCAAATGAGTGGTTTCCTGAGGTTAGGGATTATGTGAGGAGAGATTTGCATATGGCTCTAGGAGAGTTGCTGAAGAGAGAGCTGTGTAGTGAGGGACTGATTCTGTCTTTTTTTATTTTCGTGAGTTTTTCTTTTATTTTTTTCATGTCTACACTTCTATTTTCTTAGCATATGCTTGCAGTTAACGCAGTGTGCAGTCATCCTAGGTAAGAGCTATATGTAGGTACCATTTAATACCCTGAAGTGGTCACACAGATGCTGTATGAGTAGCTATGATAGACTCAAATGCACCCAGTGTCTAATGTTTGGTTTTGATATTGTATCGTAATTAAATAAGAGGGACCATCAGATCAAAATGAGAAGCGCATGTCGACTCTTTTCTTACTTTCAACTTTCTGTAAATTGATGATTACTTTAAAATAAAAACAAACTTCTCTTCATAGGTATTCTTTGAAAGCAACAAGAAATTTGTGTGATTGCCATTCAGAAGAAAGCAAAATGCAACCCAAAATATGCATGGCTGTTAGTGAGGGACAGAGCCATAGATGTGGATATTTGCAGAAAACAATCTGTTCATTCCAATATAGTCCCAAGAAAACTTAATAGTTTCGAATACCCAGCTGGATACTAGCCCTGAATGGGGAGCTATTCTAGTAGAGAGGTTATGCTAAGGCCAGTATTAATAGAGCAATATTCATCACCCAGGAAGTTTTATTTACTTAATCCTTGGTCTGTTATTTACTTGCTTAAACAATTTACTTATTTGCTCAGTGTAATCTTTAACCACACTGACTGTTTATTTCTCTCTCCCTCTCTCCCATTGTCTAGAGTGCCTGGTGCCTGGGCTTAGGGCTGGCCTGCTCCCTATGTAGCTCCTTGCCACTCTTCCCTGGCCTGTATTAAATCGGTACTGCCTGTGGCACACCATAAATGCATGCAACATGGGAGAGGTGGTCCATACACACATCTCTTGATCTTTCTTATGTTCCCCTGCGCATCTCCATATTCCTTTCCCAACTCTTCAGAGTCATCATTCAGGAAGTTTAAAAATAAAGAACTGTTTTCCATTAGTTATGTTGTACTTTGATTAATTAGTTTGCTTATTTATTTGTTTATTTCTGTATTTTAGGGAAGGGTCTACAAGATGTTCAGGGTCTCACTACTAGATCAGATTTGTAGTGATCTTCCTGTTTACAGTCTCCCAAGAACTGGGACGTCACCATGCCCGGGCTCAATTGCCCTCTCAGCATACCTGGGGGCGGCGCTGGCATAGCAGGTCCAGGGGATTGAACCCTGGCTGCTGCGTCTGCTTGCAGGTGCTTTAATCCGCTGAGCTATTTGACCTGCCCTCAATTAGTTATGTTTTAAAATGAAATTAATATTTTATCCCTTAGATATCACTGGTTCACTGATGATCCTTTTGCTTTTAAGTAATGTTGATAAAAGACAAGAAAATGTGCTCTAAACTTCAGCAATTAATTCGGGGATGAACTGCTTCTAGAGAGGGTAATTCTATATTGAGTGAACCAAGGAAAATATCAGCAAGGATCTTTGCATATGCCTCAGCAAGAAGAACAAGTGCCTTCTCTAAAGAGGACTTAATATAAATTTTTAATGTAATTAAGCCTTCTATTAATTGTTATAGTTATTCAAATTATAAAGCTTACACATTAATATTTACAGTTTTCATTATACATTGAACATTACTTAACACAGTTAATAATGCTGCTGGGCAGTTCAGGATACCACGGTTGATCTATAACTCGCATCCAGACTTGAATCCTAGCTCAGAGGACCTCTGTGCATGGCCCTGCTGCTGGGCTTCCTGCTTATTTGACCTTGGAGGAGATATTAGCCAGTTTCTTCATGTTTGAATTTGAGGCAATATTTTGAGAAATCAATAAAGTAATATTAGAAAGCGCTTTAATCTACAAAGTGCTAAATATTTTGACATTGTCTTGATTGTTATTATCTTAAAGATTCAATTCTTCATTGCTAGTTATAAGTATACAAAACTTTTCTAGCATTTATAGTCCATAGAAATAAAAAAAGCTTTTCCTTAGCCGGACTATTGTATGATGCTAATCAATAGTTAATTGAAGAGTGATTGTTTCTAAGTAGCAAGTGACTTGAGCAGAAATCCTAATATTGATGAATTCTTTTAAAGAGAGTTAATTAGAAGCCACCAGATCCCCTGACATGAGAATCCATG
>PVKN010041657.1:0-10513 GCA_004027915.1 Capromys pilorides
CCTGCATCAAACTATAAATGAAGCTTTATGAATTTAATAAATTAATTCACAATAAGGGAAGCACTCAGTATAATTTAAGGTGAAACAGTGGTTATGGTGGATTCTAAAAAAGAAAAAAACTATCACAAGCAACAACATTTTGCATCTAGACAATGTAAAAGAACCTACAAAGAAACTAGAAAAGTAACTGTTCAGCAAGGTTGCTAGATACAAGTTAAATATACAAAAAAGGAATCCTATTTCTATATACATGTAAAAAGCAATTATAATATAAATCTTAAAAATACCATTTACAGGGCCAGGGATATTGCTCAGTGGCACAGCACCTGCCTGGCAAGTACAACGTGTTGAGTTTAATTCCCAGTCCCCCCTTAAAAAAAAAAAAAAAAAAAAACGCCATTTCCAGTAGTCACAGCAATAGTGAACAGCAACGACTTATAAGAACCATCTTACAAGAAATGAAACAAGTTGTATATGCAAAGCTATGAAATGTACCAAAAGAAATTACAGCAGACCCCAAAAAATGGAATTTAAATATACCTGGACTGGGAATCTTAACAGGACAACGCCCTCTAAAGGGAGCAGTAAGTGAAAGGAATCTCACAAAAATCTCAGCAGGATTTTTGTTGGGAGGAAGTATTTGTACGAGAACTGGTAAAAAGGCCACAATGCACCGAGATAATCTTAAAGAACAAGCATCAATAAATACCAAAATCATAGTACCTACAGGATTTGTAAAGAAAGAGGCTGGGGGAATTGCACAGAGGCCCCACGCACACGACAGCGTGACTTCGAAGAGCACTGTGACCAACCCAAGAAGCTCAACATCAACCTTCGCACTCAAAACTGGTTCTGGATGCTGAGCCTGCTCACAGCGCATGTGCATGAGAGATTGGGCCGACAGGAACTGCGCATGCACAGAGTCTTTGGAAGAGGAGGAGGAGGCAGGCGCGAGAGCCAGTCCAAATGGCTTAGGTGATAAGACAGAAAGTGAAAGCGGCCAGGAGGTGATGGACAGGGAGGCCGCGGAGGAGTCTGCAGGCGGTGACAGCGCTGATGTGGTTTCAATTTCCTGCCAGCTCCAAGGGAGGCTGTGTGGAGCCTTTTTTTTTTTTTTTTTTTTTTAATCAGGATACCCAAACGGGGAGCAGAAAAAGAAGAGGGAAGGTGGCTTGCAATGTCTAAAACAGAATCGGAGCTTCAATCCAGAGAGCAGCGGGGGAATGAGCAGTGCTGGGTCCGCGCCACACTTACTGAGGAAAATGAGTCCCCACATCTGCGTCATCCTGTACACTTAAAAAATCAGCTCCAGGACAAGGGATGCAGCTCTGTGCGAGAGCACTTGCCTGGCCTGTCTGAGGCACTGCGCCCAAGGCTGGGGGTGAAAATCTGCTCTGAGTGGACTACAGAGCTGAAACGAAGAAGGAAGCTTCTAGAAGCTAAAACAGGCGCATGTTTACACATTCTTGGGTGTCAAATTTCCAAATTGGGCAGAAACCGCACTGACCTCAAAGGATAAAACTGTTAAATTGGGATTTTTCTTTTAACCAAAAGATACCAATGAAAATGAGAAAGAGTATAAGGAAATAGCGGAGTGCATGCCTCAAGCAAAAACTGGTTGCACTGAATTGGGGAACGCCCAGAAAGCACTGAAAAGAAAACATCAACAGAAAGTGAACAAAATAGGAACTTCAGAAAGTATTCAAAAGGAATTTTCAATACCAACAGTCTTCAGAAAAATGCAAATGAAAACCACAGGATCCCACTGAACACCCAACAGAATTAAAATCTGAAATGACTGACAACACTAATGACTAGGAGTGGTGCTGAGCCAATGAAACTCTTACACTTCCATGTGGAAGTGTGAGTTGACACGTCAAGGGTCAGATGAGCAGTGTCTGCTAAGATGTAGACATTCCCAGGCCCCGTGCCCACCACCAGCTCCATCCCCAGAGAGACCCACAATAGAAGCGTAGTCATGGTGAACGGACCCCACAGCAGTGTTCTCAGCTGCAACGATGGAAAGGATCCAAACAGCCATCCAAGGAAAAAAGGGCACGCTCTTGGATAACAGCGTAAAAATATAAAACAGCGACGTCGATGAGCCATGGTCATATCTGGCACCTGCAAATGGCTCTCACAGAGACCGTTGTGTGGAAGAATCTATTGCGAAACAACTCTTGTTGTATCCCAGACATGCATTTGTAAAACAAATTTTAGGTCAGCAAAAATACCTGGAGGGAGGATTCTGGCTGCCTTTAGAGTAGGAGGCTGCAGCGAGGTGAGGACTCTAGAGGGTAACTCTTGGGTTCTGGTGATGTTTAATTTCTTAATCTGAATGGTAGTGTCATAGATATGCTCATTTTGGAAAAAAAAATCATGGAGCTGAACTCAGGGCTTTCATATTTTTTGTTTATTTTATACTAGAGTTAATAAGTTTGTTTTTAAAAGATAGTTCTGACTTCGGCTGATACTGCACGCTTCGATTCAATTCAAATCGAAGACTTCAAAGAGGCAAATCTCCACCCCTTCCTCCCACTTTCAGTCCCTCTGTTAATAACTCTAGGTGTCCACGATGGGGAAAGGAATGCAAGCAGGGACCTGAGGACAAAGGACCCGGCACTGTGGAGAGGGCTTATGGCTGCAAGCTTTTCTCAGGATTCTATCCCAAGCCACGGGCTCTGGTTCTTGTCCCAGTGCTAGTGAGTAAGATGTACCCGTGCCTTCTCTACCGACATCCGGTGCAGCAAGGGATGCAAGGCCCTGGGAGGACCCTCGTGCTAGTGCCACTTGACAGTCCGGTCTGGAAAGAGGACCCAGCCACTTTCCCTCCAAACAGATGCACAGACATACAGACACACAGACACAGTCGCAGTCTCTCTCTCCCTATCTCTCTCCCTCCCCCCCTCCCTCCCTCCCTCAATCCCTCCCTCCCTCCCTCCCTCTCCTGGTTAAACCATCCTAGAGATCGGCTTCCCATCCCCAGAGGGAAAGAACAGAGACACTGTTACTTATATGTTTATTTTTTTTTACTATGGCTGGCACAGCATGTGGTGCCAGGGATCGAACTGTGGTCCCTGCGGTTCAGAGGACAGAAGGAAAAGCAAGACTCAGAGTGGTAGGACAAAAGAAACCTGGGCATGCAGGATAGTGGTAGGCACAATACATACAGAGAGGTATCTCTGTGATGCGCTTGAGGCTTTCAATAAACTTCAGTAAGTGTTGACCAGAGATGCTGCTGGACCTTTCCGCTATATTGTGATAAAGCATATATCACATAAATCTACTACCTGAACCATTTCCAACTGCACAGTTCAATGGCATCAAGCATGGTCACACTGTGAGGCAAACATTGTCACCCACTACCTCCGGAATTCGTTTCATTTTGTAAATCTGAAACCCTATGCCGTGTAAACATGCATCCTCCCTTCTCTAACCCCAGCCCTGGGCAGCCACCACTCCAGTCTCTCTGTCTGTGAACCTGTCACAGGACGTAGTGGGTCACAGCAGTCACTTCCAAGGCTGCGCCCAAGCAGTCTATCCGGAAACCCTGTAGGCTCTCTCCACCTCGGAAAGCAAGCTCTGATCCTTTCCTGAAACTTGGCTACTGCGGAGGATACTAAACAGATTCCTGTGTCTCCAGGATCCCCCAGGGAGCAGCTGTCCATCATCTGGGGCTCACCCCACCCTAGAGTAAGCGGGGGAAGGTGACGAACCTGCCACCTAAGCATCTGTGGCACCAGCTTAAGTCCCAGAGCTCCCCTCAGTGCCGAGCACAGGCTGTATAGAAGTGGGCTGGACAAGCCAGACGCGCTCCTCTAGGTATGCTGTGGAGGACTCCCAGGGGAGGGACTAAAGGCAGTAATCCACCAGCTCCTTTTAGTGAGGGGCAGGCCCCAGGGTAATCTGGCTAGTCCTGGACCAATTCTTGGAAATGACTCAGTGTGGACTGAGGCATCCATCCGGGAGGAGGAATTCTGCCTGTGGACCTCAGCCTCAGCCAAGCCAAGAGTTTTTGTGGTCCTCCACCGCAGCCTTCCCTGCAGCCTTCAGGCCTGCCCACCCAAGTCCCACAGTCATGTGAACCAGTCCCCTCCTGTCAGCCTCTCAGTATCCACCCCCTGCTCACGTAGCTGAACCCTGACCAAGAGACCAAGAATCTCCACGGACCCCCTCCCTTGCTCCAGTTCATGGCCAGAACCACACGGGATGCCCTTCCCCCATACAAGAGGTGCTTGGTTACTGTGCTCCCATTCCTCAGACAAACGCCCAACACCACAAGTTAAATAAGAGAGGAAAGCTTGTCTAGCTTGTAGACCACAGGCAGCTGGCTCTGAGACTGGGTGGCATGGGAGAGAGGCCACATCGGGGAGAACAGTCCTTGCCAGACAGCAGGCAGCAAAACAGTGAAGCAGCAGGTGACAGGCAACCAGTAGCAATAGCAGCTTCTTTCTGTCCCTTTAGATTCTCTCTACTCGTCCTGAAGGTGGGTAGCATGCATCCCCAGAGCTATGCCGCACCAATCAGTGGACCAACGTGGAGGTCCTACACCACAATCCCAGTGTCCATCACACACTCTAATTCCAGCCACCTCTGAAGAAAGCCCCACTTATGACCATATGAGGCTTTGGGGGAGCTCTAGACACAGCCATGACAGTGCCTGACACATCTGCAGACAGCAGGGCTGGGTCTGCAGGTCCCGGGGCCCAGATGCTGTCTGGGCGCCTGCTCTCAGCTGAGGAGCAGTGACGTATGACCACGGCGACATCTTTTACAGACTGAGGTGCCGACAAACTTTCCTCACTAAGTTACGGCCTGTGGAAAGCCCAGTTTAGCTAAGCACTGCCTGGCATTACATAAAACCACATCCTACATACGCCTGTTTTAGTTTCTGCAAAAAAGGAAATCACAGCATTGACAAAGTTGTGGAGTAATGACTGGTTCTTCTCCTTACAAAATATCACTGTACATCACTATACTGTAGATCTTTTTTTTTTTTTTTTTTTTGGTCTTTTTAAGACAGGATTTCACTATGTAGTTCAGGCTGGCCTTGAGATCACTTTTTGTAGCCCAGGCTGGTCTCGAACTTGCACTGACCCTCCTGCCTCAGCCTCCCAAGTGCTGGGACTATAGGCGTACACCACCACAGCCTGGCTTGTACTATAGATCCTGGCAACCTCAGCACACTACTTTTCCCCTTCCTTCTTAAGTGGAGTGCTTTCAGAGTTCCTTAAGAAAGACTTCACGCCTTCTCTTGGGCGTACCTGGAGCACCAGCCTCCCTGCTCCCTCACTCTGAGGCCATTCGTCATTAAGCCATTTATAGAAGCTACAAATACTGATCCCATAGCAATAGAGTACAACAGAGGTCACCAGAACGGAGGAAGGGAGGTCGGGGACACAGAGAGTGGGTGGGTGACGGGCTCAACACACCTGGAGGGAAGCGGTTTCCAGTTTCTACAGCACAACAGGAAGCGAGAGGGTACGACAATCAATTGTGCATTTCAAAATCACTGCAAGAGAAAAGTCTAAAGGTTCCCAAAACACAGAAACGGAAATATTTGATGAAATAGAAATGCTAAGTACCCTGATTTGATTATTATATACTGTACTTGCATCAAAATACTATACCCTACAAATAACTACAAATACATGCCAGTTAAATACAAATGTTTGTGGGGAACGATTATTTGAAAATAAATACTGTGAAGCCAGTATCTCTACAGTCAGTCTGATGGCCAGGACAGCTACAAGCGACCTATGTGTGCACAGTCTACTATCTATCTATCTATCTATCTATCTATCTATCTATCTATCTATCTATTTTATAGTCTACAATTTAAAGCTTAAGAATTATTGCTGGAATTTTCCATTCCGTTTTTTTCAGACCAAGGGTGACAATAGGTAACTCAACCTCAGAAAGTGAAACTGGATGAACAGATGGAGTGGGGGCTGCTGCGATGCTGCATTAGTCAGGTACAGAGGGAAGGAATGGGCTCACAGGGAGAGGAGGAACATGGGCAAAATGCTCATCTCCCAGGGGCCTTCGCGGCTGACACGGAACTTCACAGAGATATGAGCAAACAGACGTTTTCAGAGCCTACAGAAATCCCTGTTGTCTTCCTTCCTTTTCTCATTACTAAGACAAAACGCCCAATACCCAAAGTCAATGGAGAGAAGTTCTACTTGGCTCACAGTTTGTGGAGGTTTCAGTCAGCTGGCTCCAAGGAGGGGTGGCAGAGGGGCAATAGTTCATGGTGGTGGCAAACAGAAAAAGCAGCAAGGGAAAAACAAGACAGAAGTCTCCTTCCATCCCTTACACTGCATACAGGCTACCCACCCTAGGGCGGGTGCAACACTCACACTTGTAATCCCAGCCTGGCACTAGGAGTCAGTCGGAAACTCTACAAAGACCACTTCTGAAAAGCCTGCCTCCCATGACTGCCTGAAGCTTTGTGGGGACATCTAGACCCCAGCCATGACATGCGATTTCACCATCACACACCCAGAACAACGAACACGGGCACCAGAGGATGCTGGGACCTCTATTTCGGTCCCACCCCTACCCATGAGCCATGAAAGGACCATCAATGCAACTTATCTATTGGCTCATTGCTCCTCAAACCTGATGGGTTTCCTGGGTTCACTGTCACGGGCAGGAGCTAACTCTTCTGGCAACTCACAGATCCCTCGGCCGGTAACAACTTCCGGTTTCTCCTACCACACAATACTTAACTTTGGCATAAGACTCAAAGTGTTAAAAAAAAAAAGCAAAAACAATAAAAGCTACACATCTAAACACATGTCATTTTCCTCATCTTTGGCTCTGAGAAGCCTCATAGGCATTCTGGAGTTTTTGTGGCTCAAAGCAAGGCCAGAGGTCATCCCCAGGCCTCCTTTTCGAGCCCGGCTCGTGTTCATCAAATCCGCCCGCTGCAGTGCACTGGCCACTGGTGTAGGAATCGCACAGAACACCACTGAAGTGCTGGGTGCACCTGCACCCTGGCCCCTCCTTTCTGGGAGTCCCCGACTTGACCCCGCCTTCCAGAGGGAGACCCCTTGGAAACGCCTTCATGTGCTCCTTTCTCCTGTTCCCTCCAGAAAAAAAGTGAGGGAAAGTCTCTCCATGAGAACCAAGGCCCCGCGCCACGCTCTTCCACGCCACATCTGTTACGCACTGCTACGTCACGCTTTTCCCAGCCTTGAGCTCGAGGGGCATCTTCACACAAAGACAGAATTTTCCGCCTTTACAGAGAAACAGCCAGCCTCCTCCAGCTCCCACCTCTCTTCTCTTCCCATCCAGTTCTCAGGAAAAGCAAACCCTGAGCTCACCTTCACTCTCCGAAAGCCCTACTTGGTCTCTAGAGACCACCACCAGCCAACCAAGGTGCCAAGCTCTTTCCTTCCCACGTCTTCCCTGCCCACCCCTGAGACGCTCTCCTCGCTCACTTCCAGGGTGCCGGTTACCCCAGGGCCAAGAGCCAGCAACACCTGGGCCCCTCTCGGGCCCTCTCACCCTACCCAGCTCCTCCTCCTCGACGGCCTTTGCAGTGCCTCTAAGCGACCGGCTCCTGCTAGGGCTCAGGAAGGGGCCTCCCCAAATATACCTTTAAACTAAGAGACCGGGGAGCAGCCCGAGTGGGGAAGAGCTTTCTCCAACATTCCCTGAAGCCCCAGACTCAAAGCCCACTTCTGAGTTTTACTTTTGGACTCCCATGCACACGGGTAAAGGGCATGTTCTTCTCCTATGAACCCGCCTCCAGTCGATTTCTGCAGACTGAATTTCTAAGCTCTCAGAAAGAAAAAGTGAATTTCCTTACATCTCCAAGCCTCTCAACCACCCCCACCCAAGTCCATCAGCACCTCATGGAATAAAGGCCACAGCAAGCCCTTCCCTACCACCAAATCCCCGAACCCCAGGTCCCTACTTCACGCTGTCACTGAGCAGCCCTGGCCGGGCCTGTCCACACCGACGTGGCCAACTCTCCCTTCTTGCTGCCTCCTACCTCAGGCCTGTCCTCACCGCCCTAACAGCCTTTACTCGGGCCTTGGCCTCTCTTCCCAAGGACCTGCTAAGGAGCCTCTGCTCCACCAGCCTCCACCCTGGTCCCTTGCCTTCCACAGTCACCCACAGAAAGCACACACCCCAACCCACACTGTCAGCTCTCTGATGAAAACCCACCAACCCCACCTGCGTGCTCTGCCAGGAACACCCAATCAGGACAATGTGGCCACTGCCACCTCTTCTTGATACACTACCGAGCCTGTCTCATTCCTCAGGACCTGACACAGTGTCCACTCTGTCCACATTTTCGTCATATGAAGAGTAGTTCCCCAACCCATGGCAGACATGTCCCAGACTCCCTGGACTCCTGATACCACAGTGAGCACCATATCTGAGCTGTGCCACGTTTTTTCCTACCCATGCATACCTATAGTTTAATTTATAAATTAAGCACAGGAAGAGACGAGTAGTAACAACTAACACTACAGTGAACATGGTAACAGACCGCAAGGAAGGCTATGGGAACGTGGCCTCCCTTTCTTGAGTCAAGACAAACACTGGTATTCTCAGGATGCTGTTGGTCATGGGTAACGGAAGCCACGGAAAGCAAATCCACAGATAAAAAGGACTTCGGCATGTGCTCCTGCTGCTCTGGAAGGCCTTAGCTTCCTTTCTTTTCTCTTAAAATTTGTACTTTTCCTTTTGGATGAAAGATCACATGCTGCTTCCTCTTGAATAAACTAGTGGACTACCGCCCCCTTCCACGAGGCCCACTGTTGCACTCTTTAAAAAGTTCCGGGTGTGCAGCCCCTCCAAAGCATAACCACTTCCTACAATGGTTGATGCTCTTGTGAAGGATATGTGCTTCCTCTCAAAGCTTCCATGAGCACATGCCAAAAAAACAAAAAAAACGGCACCTTGCCACATTCTAGTTTTTCAGCACAGACACAGGTAAGTGAACAAAGAATAAAAATCAAATCAGGAAAAACACACCTGTTATGGTTTGTGTCTAGGTCTCTCTCCTCCCCACCCCCAGCCTCATGCAATCATACAGCTTCTACAGTTTGTGATTGATTACCGTGGGTGTGGATGCTGCCCCTGCCCTGGGGCAGGTAATTTGCATGGAGAGAGGCTAGCTAGCTGCCTGAGCGGCTGCCATTCCCTTTCTTTGCTCTTGCTTTTTGCCACTCCTGTGAATGGCTGCTCTCTGCCATGTGCCACTCTGCCTTGGAGCCAGCCGAGTATGGACTGAAACCTCCACTGACTGTGAGCTAAATAAACCTTTCCTTCCTTCAGTCTGAGCATCACGTACTTGTTCCAGCAACAAGAGAAGAGTAAAGGAGACAACACCATCCTCTTGAATGAGGCACAGGAGGTCAGTGGCAGTGTTGTCCTGCAGCCCTGGCTCTCTGACCCCCTGTGACCAGGACATGGCAAATGTCATGGCCGTCCTCGTACATGATCACCTTTCCACCACAGGAGGCAACAGCCACAGGGATGAGAGGCCTCCTGAGTTCTCTCACCTTGACATCCACCTCAAAAGGCTGGTAGGCCCTGACCATGTCCTCTGCAGAACTGCAAATCCGAATCTGATGGTAACCCTAGACTTGATTAAAAACAAAATTTTTATAGGAGCCTCTGCCATAATACAGGAGCCCCCACAGTGTGGATCTGCAAGGCTATAGCAGCACGTTCACAAACAAGTATGTCACTGATCAAATCAAGCACATGCTGTGGAATAAGACTTACACTAACATTTTCCTGTATGCCTACGATATACACGGTTAAAACCAAGTTTGGAACATGACTGATTATATAGACTTAAGTAAGTTTCTGTCTTGCAGGACTACTGAAGTCCTCACTGTAGCCTATATCTAGACAGGGCCCCAAAACCTCACAGGTGGGCCATGGGTGTGGGATAGTAGATTAGCCCACTAATTGATTTAGCACAGTGCTGGTATGAGTGATGGATTTGCCACAAAAGGGAGACCCACGCCAGGTACGGGTGGCACCACCTAATAGACTCATAGCCTGGATGAAACAAAAGAGGAAGCGGAAGGAAGGATGCTACCTCCTGCCTACGACACCACAAGCCAGTTCTCTTCTGTGATGCCCCTCGGCCACACTACCCTTCCTTGGAGCCAGCCAACTATGGGCTGAATCCTCTACACACCGTGAGCTACAATCACCCTTTCTCCTTTAACTTACGGGCATCAGGGATTTTGCCCCATCAATGAGCAAATAACCAAGACAAGCCCTTGCCCAGTGTGGTACTCTGGAGCTGTCCAAGCGAGCGCGGTGCTGACAGCACTTCCCAGCCATATGGACTCCTTTCAGAAACACCTCATGGGACTCCACAGAACATTGGGGAACATTCACTCGCATACTAATGTCATTAATTAGGACTGGATATAATGAATACGATCTGAGCAGCATTAATAAAATATCATATACAGAAATGGCTAACGTCCTTTAGTTCAACACACTCTGGCAGGCTCACGCTAGTAGC
>PVKN010041658.1:0-10514 GCA_004027915.1 Capromys pilorides
AAAAGTGAAACAAGAAACACTCCACTTTGACTATCACTTGCACATCATCCAGCCCTGAGCTGCACGTTGACAGACACTGAGCTGCCCTTGGTAGCAGGGGTGAAGGACCCCTAGGCCTGTACTAGCAGGGGCAGAGAGCTCCATGCCATGAGACCACAAGGGAGAGGGCACTTTGGGCCTGAGGGCACAGGGAACCTCCAGGATGAGCTCACCTGGGCCCTGAGGGGAAGGCAGCTGAGTCAGGAATAGTCAAGAGAAGAGGGTGGTGGGTTAGACCAGGCACAAGATCGGGAATGTGCAGATCAAATGATTCTTACTTCTGAGGTTCTTCCATTGAATGTTAAATGAACAACATTCTCTTAAGGTCACTCCTGACTTAGCGCTAAGTACTATCCCATGACCCCTCCACTCAAGACTAAGCCCACATTACTCCCCTTACCTCGGTCTCTCCTGGATCTCAGGAGGAGGACACCGGTGGTCACCAGGGTGACAGCCAGCAGCACCAGCAGCACAGCCAGCGCCACCGTCCAGCCGCTGACCCGGGGGAACAGGGCCTCTGCAAAACAGGAAGCAGCGCTCAGACCCTGCTGGACCCCGCTGGCGTGGTTGCGGGCTTGGTCCTCGCAGGGCTCCCCAGGGGGACAGCAGGGCAGAGACGCTGGGCCTCAGTCCCCCACTGCAGCTCTCAGGGCCTCGGATCCTCAGCATCTTCTGCGTCCCTGCTTCCCAGATGTATGACACCCAGGGGACCCTAGGAACTGTGGAAGGCGTGGAACATCCAGGAGAGACCAAGGTAAGGGACACAGTGTGGGATGGAGCATTCCTTGAGGGACCATGGGAGCTGAGGCTGGTGGGGCAGGAGAGGATGGAGCACAGGAGAGAAAGGAGCGGAGCCACGGCTGGGAGAGAGGCAGGAGTAGGCGGAGCAAAGGAGAGAAATGGGCGGAGCTGAGGCTGCAGCATGGGGAAAGAGGGTGGGGCAAAGGAGAGAGAGGGATGGAGCCAGGCCGGGGGAGGGGCAGATGCGGAGCTCACAGGCCCAGCAGCTGCTCCCTGTTGAAGAAAACTATCCAGGACAGTGGGGGGGAGTCCCGGAGCCACACTGACTTCCTGGAGCAGTCGCTGGGGTGCTGCACAAAGCAGCCTGGGGTGCGCAGCTCCTCTCTGCCCTCGGATGCCCCAGAGTCACACCCCAGAGCGGTCTGAGGACAGTGGTAGCCGGGTTATGGTGCTTAGCAAGGGACCACCCAGATGGTGGCCAGTGCTTGTCCAGGGTCACAGGACGGCAGGTGGCAGCGCCAGCACTGCAGCTCGGTGTGACAGGAGGCAGAAGGAACTCCACAGGCTTGTGCGGGAGTCTGGGGAAGTCTTGGGAAATGGGCTTTGCCCAGTTTTGAGTGAGCTTCAACGCACTGCTCAAGACGCTCTGCTGCACTTACGTGTTTTGCTTATCCATAAGATCATGTATTAGGATGGGAAACAATGGTTACTGAATAAAACCGTAAAGAAATAGGAAAACTGATGTATCTTCCCAGATTCCAAATAAGAAACGTGCGCACTGGGCCGCATTTCCTGTCTGCCCTTCAGGGCCGTCTCTCCTCCCCTCCCCCCAGCACCGACCCCCCAGAGCGAGCGCCCTGAGGGAACTCACCTGCCACTGTGAGCCACGCAGCCTTCTCCTCTCCCAGCACCGGGTTCCTGATGGAGCAGGACACCTCCGCCCTGGAGCTTTCCTCCACCGTCACAGAGCTCTCCACGCGGATGAGGTCGTCGCCTATTACAGTCATCCTCTCAGTCTCAGGTGGCAGAGGCCATCCTCGTGGGTCCCTCCACTGGAGCTCAGGGTCCGGGTACCACCCCCAGGACGAGCAGGTCAGCGTGATGCTCCCCGTGTGCGCAGGCTGAACGTGGATGTGAGGGGGTGCACCTGAGGCTGGAGGGGACAGGGGAGGGGAAAACGTGCTTCAGTTAGAGTTTACAAATAGCATGGATGGGCCTGTCAGCGGGTGCTTACAAATCAACTTCTACTCTACGTTTTTGCAGAGTGTATTACCAAGAGTTGGACACAATGTGTTCTTGGACACAATGGTTTAAATAAGTGAACTTAGTTACACCAGCACTTGGCATAATATCAAATACCAAGCAGCGCTGTACCTTTCATTCCCCTCCCTCCTCCCCTGCGGTGTGACTCCTCCCTGCACCCGCTGGCTCCTGGTGGTGGGGAAGTGCTCCTCCATCCAGTGGAGCCCACTGCTGCACAGCACGCAGCGCCCGCCCGAGGTTGTCTATGGTAAAATGCAGTCGATGCGCGGCACCCACTCAGCCCTTCCTGGTCCGCAGCAGAACGCGACCTCAGCACCTGGGACGTGGGCAGGGCCTGTCCCGCAGTCTGGTCCATCAGCCGCCTGCACCGTGAGGGGAGCACGAACAGCAGGGATGGTGAGACTGCTCTGCTCCACTTGCTTGCTACCAATTCAGATTAAACGTTCGTGTTAGCAAGCAGCAGAGAACCTCATGGGGCTGCGCGTTTCAGTGCCGTTCGTCAGTGGGCACCATCCGGACCCAGGGCGCTTGGTACTAGGACCTGTACCTAAGATGCTGTGAGGTGTGCGCACTCGGAGGAAGGATGTCATTGAATCAGTGCAAGATATTACAATTTTAGAGTATAGTAAGTGAATTAGCAAAACGGAGTGAAATGTTTCCCAGTTATTAAGGAGTAAGCAAACTTCTTGGAGAATATAGAAAGAATACACCTGGGACTTTAGTGACAAGCCTTTCTTGTGGAATATGTTTGCATTCCATTGAACATATTTACAAACCCTTACGTAAACTATGGATCTCAAGGAAATAGGAAAGAATTGGAATCATTTTTAGATGATTTTTTTTTTGTTTGTTTATGGAGCAAATCATCTGCGATTCCATTATTTCTGAAGGAGAAATTTGCTGTGATAGACAAGCACTCCGGATTACGAATTTGTCTCTGGATCACATTGCAGTTGCAAATGAAGGTTTCGCTGTGTCTCACTGCTTGTGGCAGATCAGAAAACCCACTGAGCCTCTTGGACTCGGTGAGTGTGCTCTGAGTTTATGAAGAGTGAGTGGGGGGAAAGCATTTGGTCTATGGCGAACGGAAGCAGTGGGAAGTGGGGCTCTTGACTTTGGAATCCTCTGAAATTAATTTTATTCTGTGCTTCATGTATCTAGGTTAAATCTACAACTGCATGTGCCTTACGCTTTTAGAACTCAGGTGATGCCTGTGCAAAACTCTTTATTTTTTGCCACAGACAGGAAGCACTGGAGGCCCACAGGTTGGTTGGCCTGGAGATCAGGCTCTTCCTGCTGCTCCATGGTCAGGATTTGGCTGCTAGTGATGGTGTGGTTGGCATTTGCTGAAGACTTTGAAGAAAAGACAGAGAGGATCCCTGCCCCTCTGAGCTCAGTATGTGGCCCTGAGACATCTGTATTGTGAGCTGACTTGGGCTTAGTTCATGGCTGAACTACGAGCCCTGCCTTACCCTTCCATCTCCTCTGGGCAGGCTTTTCCCTGCTGTAAAGGTCTAGGGAGGAGGGAGAGGTAATAGTGCAGGCTTCTCTAAGGGTCTATGTCTGCAGGCTTCTCTGAAGATCTAAGGATCTAAGACACCAGGTACCTGAGTGTATGCTGTCCAGGCCCCTGATGTCCCTGCGCACCTGCTTCTTGGTCTAACAGGTGAGAAAGGAATCCCTGGGCTGAGCTGAGCTCTGAGACTCTCAGAGTCAGACGACAAGAACTCTATGAGCAAACTTTCCTCGCAGCAACTATGATGGCAAAAAAAAGTGATAGACATCTGTTCTATGAAAGAATACATCACTCTGTAAAGTCTCATTAAATGAATTTGAACTCTGACGCCTGCCATTCCATTATGGTGTTTGCACTGACTCAGTCACACATAAGGTTGAGTCCTGGTTGGATGCCTACCTGCGACATGCAGCTCAAACTGCGCTTGGCCAAGCTCTGTGGATGTTTCAAAGACACAGCTGTAGTCTCCTTCATCTGTGGGGATGATAGGATGGATCTTCAGGGTCACCTGGCCCTGCGTGATGCTCTCTCTCAGGAGCTCCGTCCTCTCCTGGTACTCTGGACTCTGCCGCTCCGTGTGGTCCCGAGAATCCCTGTACTCGTGCACCAGCACTGATCCGTGGTCCCGGTACCACCTGATCTCCATGTCCCGAGCATCCTCGGGTGGGCTGAGCTGGCAGGGCAGCACCACCGCTTCTCCTACCCGGGCAATGACTGGAGACTGTGGTCCCTTCACTCGGAGCTGCCCTGGAGGAGATCAAGAGAGGACAGAGTCAGTGCTTGGAGTGTGGCAGTCATGGTGGGGCCTTCTGATTAGGCAGGAAAGACACTGAGTGAGCTCACTTGATGACCGTGAACAGGGGATGAACAGAAATAAGTAGGAAGAGCATGCTCACAGTCTAGGAGACCACAGGGGATAAAGCCACATATGCAATAGTCACATAATTATAAGCCAAATGAAATATTTTATGATTTGTTTAGGGTTTTAAATCAAATTCATATGCAGCAGTATATTTTTTTTTTTTAATGTATTTAGTACAGGGTCTCACTACGCAGACTGGACTTGTAGCGATCCTCTTATTTTCAACCTCCTAAGTGCTGTGATTACAGGCATGCATCACCACACCCAGTCTCAATCACCATCTCAGTGCGCACCAGGGGTGGGGCCAGAAAGGCTGGCTGTGGGTGGAATCTGGGCCGTTGTGCTCTGCCTAAGCAGGTGCTTTAGTCTGCTGAGCTATCTGACTGGCCATGAAGCAGCATATTTAAATTTTAACAACTTTGATGTTTGAGGGGATCATTATTTTCAGATGAAGAATTTGCAGGGTTGTTATAATGCTTTCTACGTAACACATAATAATGTAACATAAAATAAATATGTCAGAATAATATCAAACATTGCGTCTCTCTAAAGCATGTATTATTCAGTACAATGTAATCATGCAAGGCAACTGAATGTGAAAACATTGAAACTAATGTTTTTCCAATCAAAGAATAGAAAGAAATTTTATATTCTTAGTTTGGAAAGTGTATGTTCAGAGTGCTCAGATCTGTGCAATATTACCTGCTCAACTCCACATCTGTGGACCTGGCATCTTGGCTCAGTCACCAGCAACTTGGACCTGATCCTTATCCCTCAACTCCCTGGACAGAGAAACTCAAGTCAAATTAAACTCAAATCCTGAGGAAGAGAAAAGTCTATGATAGGAGATTCAGCACGAATAACTACAGGAGGAATCCCATCAGGAGGCTGAGAAAGGTCCATGGGGCGGAAGGCCCGGCACCTACAAGGAGAGCCTGAGCTACACAGGGGAGACTCAGAAAATGACACTGGGAACACAGCGGAGAGGGGACGGGAAGGGGGGGGAGAGCAGAGAGTTCCTGCAGCCCAGCTCCTCCAGCACAGGGGGTCTGGGACTGGGCGGAAGATGGGGGAGAACAGGAGCCTCCAATCCTGAGAGACCTCCAGTGGTAACAAGTAGTGAGGCTCTGCCTTACCAAGACCCTGAGACACAGCCCTGCAGTGCAGGCCCAGCCAGGAAGGCCCCCTGGGAAGGGCTGGAGGCTGAACTGCAGCCCCAGGGCAGCCTCCTGGAGACTTCCTAAGGACAAAGTCCCGGAGCTGAGGAGGAAGCTTCTCACTGCAGACCTTTAGCAGGTGGAGAGCACACTGGGATGCGTTCTGCGAAAGGCAGTGCTGGAGATCACAGCCTGGGGCCTGCAGGGAGGCACAGATACAGTCTGCCTTACTCAGGTCTGAACACTCACAGGGCACCATTTTCCCACTGCTAAAATGTGGCCCATAGTAGGGACCTGTGCTGTGCTCTTCATCAGCTCCTCCTGGTAGACACCACCGAGCTGGATTACGCTCCCAATGCGGGTGGGTTGACTGTAGTGCCATCATCCCGACTCAGAGCACAAGAGAATGGCTGTGAAGCTGTCTGAAGAACTCACCGTCATATCCAGGGACAGGGACGGAGAATGTTCCTTGCCCAGAACCTCAGGCTGGACCAGACTCTGAAGCATGCCTGAAACCTGGCAGGAGGAGGTGCTGTGCCTGAGCTGCCTCTAGCTTTACTGTGGGTGGCGTATAGTGCAACGGGTGCAATGAGCTGTAGTGTGACAGCTCTTAGAAAAACTGAAGAAAATAGATGTGTGCAAAGGGGAAGTGAACCCCAACTGTATAGCAGGTGCACTTAGTATGCCCGCAGTGAACTTGGGAGAACAGGCAAAACTGGGCTTGCTAACCAAATCCTCCTAAACTGGAGTGTCATTTTCAACAACTATATGGAACCCTCAAGCGGAAGTCATAAAGTAATACCTTAAAAAATACACAGCATTCATTCATTCTAGAAATGATCAGTGTGAAGACAGAGTGTCTGATATTGAGGAAAAAAAAGTGAATTGCTATGTAAAAAAAAAAAGACAGCAAGCAATGCAGAGGACAAGAGCAGCTTCTCTAGCAAACACAAGATGACAACAAGCACAGTCTAAGGCCAGGTGGAGTTAGAGAAAACCTACAGGACTGAATTCATGTATTTTGCCACATACATAATTTATGAAATAAAACGTCTCAAAACATGGGCAGAGATATTAAAACATAACTGAGAAATGCTTATAGGACTCTACACAATTACAATGAAAGGAGAGTTTATTGACATTTTTATTAAATTCACAGATATCCAGAAAAAAGTCAACATTTAAAGGCAGACAGAGAAGAACAAAAAAACTACATATAAAGATTACCCAAGTAGAGTCGCAATATGCTGCTCACAGCAAAATATTTAGATCAGGAATGGTTGAGTGAGGCATTTTAAGCACTAAGAGCAGGTGAGTTCCAGTTCAGATTAACCTCGCCAGAAAGCCTATGCTCCCAAGCAGATGGAGAATTCGTGTATTTCCATGGAAAAGACAGCTCAGAAGACACATGAGGGTGAAAGCCAACGTGGAGACAGCACTCACTCTTCCTGACAGATTGGACATGCCTACAGGGGTTGCAGAGCCCTGTGAGGTCAGTGGATGAACATAAAAAGCAGGAAAAGTAAAACACGTGATATGAAGCAGAAAAGGGTACACGGATAGTAAGCAGCCAGCAAACCTCTGTAATACTGTGAGCATGAGTGGCCTCGGCCCTCCAGTCAAAGACACAGACTGGCACACTGGATCCAATATATATTCATATATATATATGAATATATATATATATATATATATAGATATAGATATAGATATAGATATATATACCTTGCATTTAAGAATCTTACTTGAGTATATATTCATCTCTAATATATTCATACATAAACTAAATCTTGAAGCATGTGAAACAACATTCTATGCACCAGGGCTTCGGGAGCTAGCAGGGGGAGCCATTCTAATATCAAACATGGTACACCTCAAGTTAAAACAGAGTAGAGGAGGCAAAGAAAGTCACTGTGTATGAGGTAATGGATACTTCAGCAAAATAGGTAACACTGATCAGAGCACCAGCACTGAATACTGGAGCACAAATTTTCATTAAGCAAGAGCTGCTGAAGTTCTTAATGAAATAAATACTAACACAAACATAAAAATAGTTTCAACACCCTACTTTCACAGAGACATACTAACTAAGAAAACTAATAAAAGGGTTTCAGAGCTGAACTACATCCTGAAGCATATGGATTTACTACATACATGCAATCATCCCGCCCCATAGAACAGAGTATTTATGCTTTTCAGCAGTGCATAGTACTTCTTCCAAAATAGATCAAGCAGTGGTTCATAAAGCCTGAGTAAGTAAACATAAAAGAGTTGAAATCCCTCCATGCATAGCAGCCAAAGGCTGTGCAAGAAAAATGCATATCAATGACAGCAGACATTTTGGAAAAACAAAAATCTCCTTCGAAATTAGCAGTGTTGCTGCTCCAGAGATCTACAGACTGACCTCCTCATCCTCTGACCCCATCTGTCTCAGGTACATCAAAGAGAGAGAGTACTTAAGTTTTCCCCAGAACTTAAGTGAACTAAATTAAATACAAACTCCTTATTTAATATCTGCTTAGCTACACAGACATAAGGATTGCTCTTATTTTAAAAAATACGAGATCATTAGTTAAAAAAGCTTGTCAACCACTAAATGTCACTTCCCACTATTAGGGTTCTTAACTGCAGTTATGTAAATACAAAACTATAACAGCTTTAACCACGTAATCTGTTTTGGGTAAGAATCACGCTAAAGATATAATTGCACCAAGTTCTACACCAATGGTTGGAGGACAGTGCTATAAACAATGACAAAGAAAGGGGCCAGTGAGATGGCTCAGTGGTCTGAAATGCCTGCTTAGGCAGGCTTAGGTAACCCCAGGGACCACGGTTCGATCCCCGGCCCCACATGCTGCACCAGCCCCATCCCCAGGGCTGGCTGAGCTGGCCATAAAAATGAATAAATAAATAAACAAATAAATATTAAAGAAAAACAATGACAAAGAGAAAGATCAAAATTCAATCTCAGGTCCTGAGCCCACCCAGAACAAATACAGGAGAAACTAATGTGGAATAAAATGGAAATCATACAGCTGAAATCTCTGAATTAATAGTCTGAGGTAAAGAAACAACTGCAGAAAGGTATAGAGGAAATCATATCAGAGATAATCTCTGAAGCATAAAAAGAATGTCCTCAATTAATGGCATCTGAGGTAAAGAAACAACGGCAGAATGGCATAGAGGAAATCATATCAGAGATAGTCTCTGAAGCAACAAACAAAGGATCATCATAATAAGAGAATTAATAGCTGCTTCTGAAGAAGATAATAATAAAAAATTAGAGATTAGAAAAATGATGGACTCCTTGAATGAGCAATATAGGAAAGAAACAGATTGCATGAAGCAGAATCAAAGAGATACATGGGAACATAAAACCTCAAGGACAAGCTGGTAAAGTCATGTAAATGAAAGAGAAGATAGACTTTCAGACCTTAAGACACTGTAGCAGCTAGTGAGAAGGTAAGAAAGAATCTCTTAAAATCAACTAGGATGCAGGAAAAATAATTTGATATCTACAAGACAATGCAAAGATGAACAATGTGAGATTAACAGGCATCAAAGAGAAAGAAAAAGTTACTACAAATGGTATAAAAATAATATGGGCAGAAGAAATAGCGGAACATTTCCCAAATATGGGGAAGCAAATTGGCATTCAGGTGACTGATGCATATAGAGTTCCAAATAACATCAACCCAATTAAAAACATGTCCAGACATATAATAGTTAAGATTCCAGAAATCCAGCACAAGAATAACATATTAAAAACCACTAGAGAAAGGAAATAGATCACATTTAAAGGAAAATCCATCAGAATAATGGCAGATTTCTCTGCTAAAACCATGAAGTCAAGAAGAGCGTTGAGCAGAGTTATTCCAGTCCTTCATGAAAACAAACTCCAACCAGACTGCTATGCCCTGCAAAACTCTCTTTCAAGTTTGATGGAAAAGTAAAATACTTCAGTGACAAAGAATAGTTAAAGAATTTCATGATGAAAAAGCCAACCCTACACAGACTACTAAGAGATATTCTAGAGAGGGACCAAAATGACCAGAACCCCACAAATGAGAATGGAAAGAATCCACCCAAGAAGACACACAATTAAACACAGGATATAAAGGAGTAAACAACAGCAGATAAATGAAATAGCAAGCATAAATCAATAAATCTCAATTAAAACCATTAACGTAAATGCTCTCAATTCACCAATTAAAAGAAATAGACAGGCACAGTGGATCAGGATGGAAAGCCCAACAATATGCTGTATACAAGAAACACACTTAACTCACGAAGTAATTAATAGGCTGAAACTCAAAGGATGGCAAACAATACTACATGCCCCAGCACCTCAGAAAAAAGCAGGGGTAGCAATCCTACTCTCAGATAGTCTCAACTTCAAACCAAGAATGATCAAATGTGATAAAGTAGGGCACTACATACCACTTACGGGAAAAATTCAAGAGAAAGGGATAACACTCAAAAACATGTATGCACCCAACACAGAAGCATTCAGCTATATAAGACAAATCTTAGTGTACATGAAATCTCTAATATACAATACAACGATCCTAATAGGAGATTATAACACACCCTTGCTCAAAAAAGATAGCTGAAGCAGACAAAAAGTTGGCAAAGAAATAGCAAAACTGAATAAGTACTTGGAACAAATGGTCTTAGTGGACATATTCAGAGTCTTCCACCCAGCCACTTCTGAATACACATTATTTTCAGCTGCTCATGGGACATTTTCTAAAATAGACCACATACTAGTCCATAGGTCATGCTTACATATATGCAAGAAAAGAGATATTATCCCATGCATATTATCTGACCACAGTGCAATGAAACTGGAAATAAATGACAAAAGAAACCACGAGAACCCCATAAACACATGAAAATTAAATAGCACCCTTCTCAGCAACAAATGGGTTGCAGA
>PVKN010041659.1:0-10736 GCA_004027915.1 Capromys pilorides
CCTCTGCCACAGTGGGTGGTGAAATCTCTTCCTCAGGCAAAATAATCTCATTAGCATCTAAAAACTCAACATCCTCAGCCTCCTCAGGATCCTCCCACACATCTCCATTCCAATTCATGGGATGTCATTCTTTTCCAATCAGTGCCCTCACTTTCTCTTCAGATACCCTTCAAGGCTGAGCATTTAATTTACATTGCAGTTCAGCCAGTCAAATTATGAGGGACTGCATTTGGGTCTCTTCAACCTCAGTCTTGTGGCTAAAAGAGAGGAGATTATCTGTCAGGACACACCTAGAAACCTTTACATTTTTTGTCTGAGTCTCGAGTTGGGAAATGGTGTCTTCAAACTCCTCATTTTCATTCAAAAGTTTGTCCAATGAGGCTAAGACAAACCAGTCAGCATCACTGTATTCCTTACTTTGCCAAAGAGATTCAAAATTTTTCTGCATGGAATCTCTAAATTCCTGAGATCTCACAAGTAGTGAATTAGGGTAATCAAATAGATCTATATGGTATATTAGGTTAAAAACCTCATGCCAAGGAGTATCAATATGCTCCTTAATATCAGGAGAGACGATGGTATCTTTAGATCTCATTAAATCTCTTAGCCAATTCCAGGAACACTTAAGGCCATTAAAAAGTGCCACCACTATATTCTGTTTCTGTAGCCCCACTCCTGGTACCATATTCTGTTCAAGTCAGGGTTTTACTAGAGAAACAGATATACTACAAGGAACAGATATAACACAAAATGTGCCAGTCCCAGAGTCAAATGGGGAAGTGTGCTGAGAGCACCAGCATACTGTCCACTGAAGGATTCAGTCCCAAGGCTTTTATACTGACTGCAGCCTTCCATCCCTACTGGTCTCTACTGGTCTTAACTGGTTTCTACTGGTTCCTAACAGCCATTGTGACTGAAAAGGAAGGCAGAAGAATCTGTTACAGAAAGCTGAAGGGTTCAAACTAGAGGCTGATAAGTCTGTGCAGGAAGCCAGGAGATAAAGTCCAAACTGAGTTATTCTGGGGCAGGGCCCTCACGGCTCACAGTGTGAAACAGCCAGGCAATGCAGCCAAATTGATAAAATGTATTGACCATCGTCATCACGCCAAGTTGACACAATGTATTGATAAAATGTATCAACCACCGGCAGACCACCAAGTTGACACAATGTATCAACCACTACAGCCCATCACCCAATTGGCAGATCAAAATGTGGGTTTCTTATACACTAGTGTCCTACTTACTTTTTTTGTTTCTGAAACAAAACTTATGGAGGACCGCCTGAGCAGCTCTCCATGAAAGAAGAGCAACTGTCTCCATTTTGATTGAGCCTGATCCTATTCCCTCGTATTGAAATGTACAGAGCTGGCTAGGATTTCTCATTATCCTTTCAGTTGGCCTTAAGGAGTGTATATTGGTCTAGCCAAGGTGCTGGTGGTAATTTCTGAAGATGGCACGCGTGTTTTCCTGATAACAAGATGAAGAGCCAATGCTCCACACTGTCGGCTGGGATCAAATATCAAGATAGAGGCTATGACTTCCCTGGGGCTTGAAAGATGACACATCAGAGCTGAAGCACCAGATCCCCAATATATTAGATACTATTTCAGTAGCATAATACAAATTGCTTCCTTCGCATACCCTTTCTGAATATGGCGGAAGTGAATGCAGGCCTCCTACCTAGCCCAACTCATAGTGCTCGCCTTCTTCCCACAATTCCCTTCAGTGCTCACCTTCTTCCCACAATTTCCTTCAGTGCTCACCTTCTTCCCACAATTCCCTTCAGTGCTGACCTTCCTACAATTAATTCCCTTCAGTGCTCACCTTCTTCCCACAATTCCCTTTCACAAGCCACTCCCCCTTCTCCAATGAATAAAACCCGAGTGCTGCCCTGGGTCGCTCTCTTGGTTCCAGAAGCCATTTTCATGGTTGGACCTAGGGCCCCTTGACTCCCCATTAATTTTATATATGTCTTAGTGTCTTTGTTATCACTGTGGATTGCGCTGGAGTGGTAGATTGGAATTAATTTGGTAGAATTCCAATAGTGGATTTTTAGGATTTTAAGTTTAGACTTCTTGGGCCGAGACAGGAACCAGGAAGGGACTCCAACAAAAACTCCACAAGCGAAGTCAGAAGAGGAAAGGTTTGTCTGGCTCACAGTTTGTAGATGTTTTAAGTCAAGGTGAGCTGGCTCGAAGGCAGGATGGCCCCACAGAAGAGAAGAGGCTCATGGTGCCCACAACCCAGCCTAAGCAACCACAGCAGGGAAAGGCCTCTCTCTGTCCCTTATGTTGTAGACAGGCTATCTATCCTGTGCCATGTGAAACACTCACAGCCTTAATCCCAGCCAGACCTATGCCACCAATCAGGGCTGATTTACTCATCACACACCTTTGATTCCAGCCCCACTTAGCCTCGATCCAACCACCTCAGAAAAGCCCACCGCCATGGCTGCAGGAAGTTTAGAGGGACACCTAGACACAAACAATAACAAATAGACTACTATTCTGCCATAATGCAGGGTTACTTCAGACATTTCTAGCTAAATGAATACCAAACTCTTCTTTAATATTTTGTAATCTTTTATTGATTTATTTGGTACAGAGTCTCACTATGCAGCTCGGACTCACAGTGATCCTCCTGTCTCAGTCTTCACAGTGCTGGGATAACAGGCGTACACCACCATATCCAGTTTCAGTGGCCAGGATGGCACCCCTGTGGCTCCAGGGCCAGCACAGCATGCAGGACTGGGGATCGAACCTGAGTCCTTGCACTTGCTAGGCATGTGCTTATGCCACTGAGCTATCTCCCCAGCCCCATGAACGCCAAACTCTTAAGTGAAATAAATCAGAGATGCATGTAAATGTCAAATAGTTTCTCTGGCGTGAGAACCCAAAAGTGTAAATAAGGACCAAAATGCATAATGGATATTGGAAAATAGGAAGAAAACACTTGAAGGAGAAGAAAAACAGAGAAAGGAAGGAGCAAGAAAAAAAAGAATGGAAGGAAAAAATGGAAACAAAGTGAATAGAGGGTAGAGAGGCTGAAGGGAGGGAAGGGGAATGGGAGAAAGAAAAAGTAAGGGCCAGCGAGATGGTTCAGTGGTCTAAAGCGCCTGCGTAGGAAGGCTCAGGCAACTGCAGGGACTGCGGTTCGATCCCCGGCACCACATGCTGCGCCAGCGCCACCACCAGGGCAGGCTGAGCCAGCCACAAAATGAATAAATAAAGAAACAAACAAATACAACAAGCAAACAAACAAATAAATAAATTTAAAAAAAAAAACTAAGAAAGAAAAAGTAAGATATATCATGTATAAGTGCTTATCTACAATGTACCAATGAAACAGCTGTCAGTGAGAAAAAAGTAAAATGACAATATCAGATGTTGGCAGCGACATGGTGCCAGCGAAGCTCTCCTATGCTGTGGACACAGCTGCTCTGGCAGGCTGTCTGGTAGTGTCTTACAAAACTAAATGTGTGATTATGATGAAGGAATTCCAATCCTAGGCGTTTACCCACAAGAGATGAAAACATGTCCACATCAAATCTGTTCGGCTTCATCAACAACAGTCAAGCATTGGAAACAACTCAGATAAACAATGGTTGAGGTGAAATGTGGCATATGCATGCATGTGCCCCTATTCATCATAAAAATGAGGAAGCTAGAATTCTGATTCCAGGCATGATGGGACAGATGGCAAGGGCTAAGCCCTCTAGGCGTAAGCCAGTAAGAAACCTACACAACTGACAGCTAGCATGAGGCTGAAATCCTGAAAGGAACAGAAGCCAACAAGATCAGCCCTGTCGTTCTCACCCTGCTCAGAGTGGCCAAGGGGCGGGGAGCAGACAGAGCATGGAAATCTCCCTGAGTGGGCGCAGCGGGTTGGGAGCTCCCCACAATGGAGACAACCGGAATCCCGGGCAGGGAGACTTGGAGAGAAAGGTGGTCGGGAAGCTTGAGACTTGAAGAGGTCTCCTTTGAGATGGTGGGTGGTTGCACCGACACAAGAACCCTCTTGGGACTTAAGACTAATAAATGCAGAGGCAGAATGGTCTTCGGAAGCCACACAAGACGGGGAAGAGTTTCCACAGCTAGATGCAAGTATCTCCAAACACCAGACGTCCTCAGAGATCATGGCCACGTTAATTTCCTGTGTTTGATATTGCTCTACAGCCACACAAGAGGCAACCACGGACTCGAACAAGGTGAAAAGTGATGGAGCCCCTTTGTCTAGATCTTGTTACTTCCTGTGAAGCTATATTTTTCAACATTTTAAAAGATTAAGCCCCCAAAGAAAGAATAAAAAGGAGCATAGGGTATGCACAGAAAAATACACTGCTAATATATGAACAACAAAATAATCTATGATGACGAAACAGAAATCAGAAGTTCCCTGGAGCACTTCAAAGGTGCAGTGAGAAGAGACTGCAAAAGGGCCAAAGGATAAGGTTTTTTCAGGTGCTTGGTGCAGCAGAGAAGCAGAAAGAAGAAAGAAGGGAAAGGGGCTTTACTTTCTCTGAGGACACAGAGAGAATTTGGGAAGATGACGAATTCTCTGGATTGGAACAAAGGCAGATGCAAGCCTCTATGGCCTTTTGCCAGGGGTGGAGTTTGGAGAAGATATGTTTAGATATTCCCAAGGGTTCTTCCCTAAGGCAGCAGGAAGGGTGAAAGGAAATTATAACCTGGACTGAGTTGGAGAAGGGGGAGGTGGTCTTGGGAAGATGGGCTTTTGTTTTAAGGGCATTGGCCATATTAGACAACCACCATAATGATTTTAGCAATTCACACTAGGGCCAGAACTTATCAGATACCTTTTGGGGTGGCAGCGACTCAGTATCAGAGTGTGGGGGTGCACAGGTGCTTGCCTGCACCACCAGGTCTCTTTGAACTCTCACTACAGTGGGGACAGGATCGTGTGTTGAGTGTCACTCAGCTCCTCGAACTCTTCACCAAAGAGAAAGCATGAACGATGGGGCCGAGGCATCTGGTCTCAATCCCATGCCTGCCACTTACCCGCTGCGTGACTTGGGCACACTTCTTGGCTTTCCACGTGTACAAAATGTGGTTTCAATGGTACCACAGTTGATATGAGGGGAAAAAAACGAGTCAATACAGTAAGTCGTGTGGAATGGGCTTTGCTCAACATGGAGCTCTTCTAACCTTGGGCATACCACCAACGCTGTCATGAGGGTGCGTTGCTGTGGGTGCATGACACCCAACTATATTCTTCAGAATATTTCTATTGGTGAATAATTAATTTTAACTTTATAAGTTTCATCATATCAAACCATGAGTAACAGGAAAAAAATGAAGTGTTGAATTTCAATATTTATTGAGTATTTACTAAAAAGCATTAAAATTTCACTGATGGCCGTTTTTTGGTGTACAAAGTGTAAAGAATAACAACAAATAAATTCCTTTATGAACTACTGTGAAAATATCAACAAAGCTCTAACAAAACGAAACTGTCACACCTGAGGTACTCTTCACACACGACTGCAAGTTCCATGCTTACACTAATAGCACCCACATTTTGTTTTCCTGTCCTTTTCTTGTCTCTTTTCCTGTTTTCAGACAAGGTCTTCGTGATGCTGCACCTGCCTGTCCCGTCAGCTCACCAGTGCGCTCCACAATTTTTTCGTACAGTTTCCTGAGCAGAAGTATTTTGTTCCTCTGCTGCCATAAAAGATTTCTTATGTGTTCCAGTCCCAACCCTCTAAGAAAATTTTTCTGTGATATTTCCACCTGTGATTTCCTTTGTAAACTATCAAACAATGCCACACACATTTAAGATCAAGCAAAACACAACCACTGCCCAATGCTTTGTGTTGCAAGGGACATCACAGTTGTTGCATAGCTCGTCAACAACATTTACTCTGCTTTGATTTTGTTGTACAAAGTTGCTGTCTCAGTCTGCAGTTCTGTTGAGGTTTTAGTACAGTTAGAAAGGAATAACTGAATCATGCCCTTCCTTCCCTTCTTCACCACCCTAAGATATTGCTTAAAGCTACAGGGACCATGAAATGTTGCAAGATGTTCAGTAGTCATGTATTCGGATGGTGTCTAAATTGCTTGACCTTCTAAAACAAAACTTTCAAACAATGAACAAATAGCAGACAAGTTAATCATTTCTTTTTCTTTCTTGACAAGTGGTTTTGTCAACCAACCTCAGGCAGTTCTGAAGGAAATCAAATCTTCTCAGTGTCATTGCTATGCTACAACCCTCAAGGCCACACCCATAAGTCTTTTGCATTCCTGTGATTACCATGAGAAAGCCCTGCTAAGTACAGCAGATCTACAAATGCTTCCAGTTCCCTAGTAAGGTGTCATGATAAACACATTTTTGCCTGTCTCAAGTGTTTCATGAAAACAAAATTATGCAGTACGTTCTGTTTTGCAACTGGCTTCTTTTGCTCTGAATGAGTTCCTGACGATCCTCTATGTTGCTGACGTGCAGCTATTGGTACGTACAGAACATTTTGCTTGTACTTCATCATGTGTGCATTTTGCAACATCTCCTGGCGCTTCCTCTGTCACAAATAGCTCTCCTACTTGTCAGTAGCCTCGGTATATTTGGGGGCCTAGTGCTAACACTGGATGGCTCCATGTGGCTGTGTGGCCCATTCCTGTCATTCCCGTGAGCCGGCTAGGCACTGATAGCGTTTGCTTAGGCATCCAAGGCGCTCCTTCCCTGTGTCTGCACTGGCCGGAGCCTGTTCCATTTCACAGCCACAGGAACTTCAGCTTCCACTGCCCACGTCACTATCCACGCACGAATCGCCTGACGATTCACTTTCAACCTACTCAAACACCTGCAAATCTGCCTTGTCCTGAAACTGGGCTAATTCTGCCAGAAAAGTCAAAAGAAAACTTGTCTTAAAATGGATCCTGGGGGACACCCACTCGGGACCCCCCTCCTGTCTCTCTTGGACAGGAGCTTTCTTTTCCTCAATAAATATGTTCTCCTCAAAAAAAAAAAAAAAAAAAAAAAAATTGATCCTGAAAGCACGCCATGCACAGCTTCGGAGTTCCTGCACAGGCCTTACCACCCGCCTGCCAAGTGGGTGAGCAAGCGCCCTGTGAGTTCCAGCTGAGGGCCACACTTACATCGTTATGGTAACGTACATGCAAATGCATGCAAATACATGCAAAAATGGTTAGACAGAGTATTATGAGGGTAAAAATCCTGGTCTGACTTACACAGTGCCCATACCTTGCCACTCCTGGTACCAAGTGGGTAAACACCAAGAGTGCTTCGCATACTCCCCAGGTGCAGCTACTGAGGTGCACACCCGGCTACTAGAGTACAAATTTATAGCAGTGAACCAAGAGATGCATTGTTGTAACCCAATGTCATGTCCTACAGCAAAGAAGCCAGATTAACAATGTTTCTTCATGCCAGCACTGTTTCTGTTCCCCTCAGAATAAACCACAAAACGTTTCCAGCATCCTCATCACACCACAAGCATCCTCACCCCTCGCCCCCAGGCTCCTGGGCAGGGCACCCTTCTATCCCACCCGGGTGGCCCTGCTCTCAGACCAGGGTCCCCTCAGAAAGTTCTTCCCTCCCCTCTTTGCCTGGCTAACTCAACTCACTGCAAATCTCAGGTCTCCAGTGAGCCCTTCTCTAAATTCTCTAACGCAAGATGAGTACCCAGAAGAAAAGGTCGATTCTTCTCTCACTGCACCAAGCACAGCTATGGTACATGTCTCTAACTGTATAGCTATTTCATGCATTTACTCAACAAACATGTATTGACCATCACTATGCATCAGGCATTATTCTGTAGATAAAATAGTAGTTTGCAAAATTAGGTCCTTGCTGGTGTGCTAGGGTAAGACCGTGGGAAAACAATCAACTCTATTATGCCTGGGGAGGGATGTAGTGGTTGATACATTGTGTCAACTTAGTGGCCTGCCAGTGATTGATACATTTTATCAATACATTGTTTCAACTTGGTGTGATGACAATGGTCGATACATTTTATCAATTTGGCTGCACTGCCTGGCTGTTTCACACTGTGAGCCATGAGGGCTCTGCCCCAGAATAACTCAGTTTGGACTTTATCTCCTGGCTTCCTGAACAGACTCCTTAGCCTCTACTCTGGACCCTTCAACTTTCTGTAGCAGATTCTTCTGCCTTCCTTTTCAGTCACAATGGCTATTAGGAACCACTAGAAACCGGTTAAGACCAGTAGAGACCGGTTAGGGATGGAACACTGCTGTGAGTATAAAAGCCTTGGGACTGAATCCTTCAGCGGGCAGTGTGCAGACGCTCTCAACACACTTCCCCATCTGACTCGGACTGGCACATTTTGTGTTATATCTGTTCCTTGTATTATATCTGTTCCTCTAGTAAAACCCTGACTGGAACAGCAATGAATGCTACAGAGAAGGAGCAAAAGAGTAGAAGAAAGAGAGATACTGAAGAAATAGGTACTGCAACAGAGTGCCATCAGAGAAGATGAGGGAATGGACCACAGGAGTATCTGGGGAGAGAAAGAACAACAGTGTAACAGCTGGTGTTAGACGCACAATTTGTGTGGGGTTCCCGTAAGGCTCCAGTCGGACCCAACTCTCCCATTCCCCAACCTGCTGGTCAGCAGAAGCACCGCTCTCAGCAGGGAACTCAGCTCTGCACCATAGCTGCAAGCACCCGATGTCACAACGGAGGTGAGACAGGACAAGGAATTGTGCAGGTCCGGCCAGCGACATCTGGAGACACCTGAATATTTATACCAGACACTTCTAGGACTCTGCCCACCAAGGTGCAAGACAACCAGGGAACGCTGACCGCAGATGTTTATGAAAATCGACCCACCTGATGTTCCCTGCCTTTCTTGGTCATTTCCCTCCTGTCTGCGTGTATCTATGCACCGTAAGTTTCACGCCTGTTGCCTCTACACAGCTGGGGGTCTCTGCAGCCCCTACCCCTCGTGCTGTGTGCTACGCTTCAATAAATGGTACAGGGATAAGAAGACGGGGAGTGATTAGGGCCAAGCAGCAAGACCTTGGGGCTGCTGGGAACCCTTGGAGTTTAAAAGGACACAAAGCCACTGGGGGGATGCTAGCATGAGACAGAGACCTTCTGGCTTCTGTCTTAACTGGACTAAGCCCAATGATGGCCCCACTGAGAATGAACCAGCAGGGAGACAAATCCACACGCCAAGTGGGGCACAGTGGTGCACGCCTGTCATCCCAGTACTCAGGAGGCTGAGGCAGAAGGATCACTGCAAGTTTGAGACCAGCCTGGGTTACAAAGTGAGCTCAAGGCTGCCTAAGCTGCATAGCGAGAGCCTGCCTCAGTGGTTTGGACCCAGACAGCAGTGAAGCCTATGATAAGTGGCCGGATTCTGAGGCTGTTTCAAAAGTGGAACCAACAGATTGGTAGAGAGCAAAGGAAGAGAAAAATCATAGCTGAGTCCTAGACTTGGGCTAGAAAAGTTGCAGAATGGAGACAACCACGGAAGCTAGAAATTTTGGCAGTATCACATCCCAATTTGGTGGCTACACCCTCTTTCATCATCGACAAGAGCTCTGCTATTAAAAGAAATTCTTTGCCAGGAGTGGTGGTGCACACCTGTAATGGCAGCACTCTAGAAGCTGAGGCAGGAGGATTGCCACAAATTCGTGGCCCACTTGGCTACTTAGTGAGTTCAAGGCCAGCCTGAACTGCATAACAAGACCCTGTCTCAAAGTAAATAAACAAACAAAGCAAATGTCATAATGTACATCTAGAGGTTCTTGAAATTGCTTTATGGAGATCAAACCATTCTCTAGACAGATTTTCTGGGCACTGTCTGAATTGCTATGCAAATGGAGTACCTCCCTTGGCACCCCAGAGAACCTCTAAAGCAAGCTTTGCTACCCATGGCCAAACAGACTAATTATGAAATTTCCAAACTTTAGAAAAGGCAATTCACTCCAACAGGCTTGGAGTAAAGCAAGCGACAAGCAGCTAGAGACCCTTCTGCACCCCAGCCCCACAGAGCTCAAGGCTGTTGGGCTCCACTCTCATAATAACTTCCTGAGCTCAGGCCTTATTGGCTTGGGGAACCTCAGGTCTTTTCTCCTGCTTTTTCCCCTTGGCCAGTTTCCCGGGGCGCTGGCCCCATTCACAGTCCTCAGGTTTCCCACACAATGAGGCTTCTCGTGGGTACTGCTAGGACCTCCCTAATAGCTCTACGAGAGGGTTACAATTACTGAAACGAATGCCTGGCGCTCTGCCGTGCAGTGTCTTCACTCCAGTGAAACCCCAGCCCAGCATCACTCGGGACTGGATTTTAATTACAAGCTCTGCAGGTCTCTCTCTTTTAGGAGACAAGCCAAAAGGATTGAAAGCACAGACACAGCAGAGCAAGGGTGATCTCGGAGTTGATAGCTTTCTGCACAGCTGGAGCCTTTACCTCCCACCCCTGGCCCCTACACAGATCGGACAAGCAAGGATTGCTCAGGCGGAACCCAAGGTGAAAGCAGCCATAATAGCTACACACTTGGAAAGAGTGCAGTACCAGTGTGGAAGACAGAGTGATAACTCTGCTGCCTGGGACCGAGGGATCCCCAGGACTTGGAACCATCAGTTTTAAAACCTGAAAGTCACAGGTAAACCAGGACAAGTTGGCCAGCCTAGAGATCTGCCATTTCTTGTTCTATGAAACTTGCAAAGATACCAGGAGACTGGAACACCACACACACACACACACACACACACACACACACACACACACCCTA
>PVKN010041660.1:0-10489 GCA_004027915.1 Capromys pilorides
TCACAGAAAATTTCAGAATATGTGAGCGGTGTGGGCAGATTTATTAGGCAGAATTTAAAACTAAAGCAGAAAAGAAAAAGAATTCTGCTTTGAGCTCTTGGAGAGGGCATAATCTGATGCAAGGATTCAGGCTGGCCTGCTACCAGCCAGGAGAGGCACCAGTTTTATGGGGTGCTGAGGTGGACTTGGGTGTGAGTGATCATTGGCTCAGTCTTGGGGTTGTAGCTCCAGAAGAATCCTTACGGCTTGAGGAGCAATTCAGTTCCCATGGGGTGACAGTCCGTGGCTGGCTGAGCCACGGTTCACATCAGGAGACAATGGCTCCTTCCCCGGCAAGGCAGTCTCATCTTGGGTCCTGGGTCTACAAAGATTTGGGGACTTCTGGGCATCACTCAAGGAGGCCCTAGAACTGGACATTGTAAAAAGCTGGCATTTAAGTATCCCTAAAAATTATTTTAGTTACTCTTCTCTTGGTGTCATCAGCACTGAAGTGGGATGAGATAGACTATGATCTGATCCAGGGTTTCAAGGTAATAAAAGACTGAAAAATGAGGAGTCTTTTTCCTACTTATTGTAATTTCTTCTACATTACCCTTACTTATCAGCACAGGGTCACTCTCAATTAGAGAGTCAATCAGAGCTCTGTTATAATTGTATACCTAACTTAGGGTGTACTTGTACTACATATAACTTCATTTTTATGTTAATTTCATTCCTGGTATTATTTTAACTCTACCAGGACCTACTGTACTCAGTTCTTCCTGACCTGCTTCCATCCTTTCCAGTAATATCATCAAGTTATGATCTTCTCAACCCACATGATGAATTAGAGCCCAATCATTTCCCCAAAGTCTATTCACTGGTACTGTGGGGACATTCCATATCCGACCTCCAAATATATCCAAGGAACAAATGTATCTCAAAGAAAGATTTGAGGCAGGAAGATTGCCATAAGGATTGCCATAATTTCGAGGCCAGCCTGGGGTACACAGTGAGTGCAAAGCCAGCCTAAACTGCATTTGGAGACCCTATCTCAAAAGAACAAACAAAAGAAAAAGGGGGGGCATCTATTACGCAGATAAATTTCTCAGGTAACAGTCTCCAGAAAATCCATGATTATCTGTTAGGGCAGATGTACGGCCTCTCATATTGTGTGATAAGGTCTTTTGTAGAAAGAGAATGTTTGTTAGCATCTGCTATTTCCTTCTACCATACAAATCTGCCCTCAGAATGACAGCTTATCAGAGCTAGTTCTGTTTCTATAGGTCCTCTGAATAGTCATTTGGGCCTGTTTTCATCTCCCTGGATAACAGTGCTAAATTTTATTCAATGAAAGTATTAGTTTAATTCCAGTGGCAGAAAATAGACCAAGGAATCAGGAGTCTTATGTTGGATACTTATTTGATTAACTCTTTTCCTTTGACTCGACTTTTTGTTTGTTTATTTTTGTCTTTTTGAGACAGGATCTTGCTGTGTGATTCAGGCTGGTCTTGAGCTCACTTTGTAGCCCAGGCTGGTCACAAACTCAAAATGATCCTCCTGCTTCAGCCTCCCAAGTGCTGGGATTACAAACATGCACCCCCATGTCTGCCTCAACTTAAAAAAAAATTACTTGCCTGTTTTAGGCCCTTTTACAGATCCTTGCAGTCCTCTCTCATTTCCTTCCCCTTCTAGTAGGTTTTCTACAATACTTTCAGGTTTAAACTTCCTGCTCAAGAGCTTAGCAAAGAGCTTTTGTCTTGAGTTGGCCAACTACTGCCTGTGAAGCAGATTGAGCTCCTTGCTGTTTTTGTGGGTAGCCTGAGAGTTAAAAATAGTAAAACAAACAAACAAAAAAAGTAAAACAAACAAACAAAAAACTGTAAAATAGTTTTTAAAAATGAAGAATAATATTTTATGATGTGGAAATTCTATGAAGTTTACATTGAGATGTCTACAAATGAAATTTTATTGGAACAGCGCTGTCTTAGTCTGTTGGATGGTACTATAACAGAATACCAGAGTCTGGGAAAGTTGTAAGAATGTTTTTACATAGCTTTGGAAGCTGGAAAGTCCTCTGCTCTTTCTTGCTGAGTAATTTATGCTAGAAGACAAGAGAGCAAGAGGAGCCAGAATCTGCTGTTTTATCAACTCACTCCTGTAGTAGTTCACTCACTCCTTAGCTAGCAATATTAATCCACTGGGAGGGCAGTGCCCTCATGACTAACCGCCTTTTATTAGGCTCCACCCCTAACACCACTGCATTTCAAATGAAGTTGGAGACACATATCTCATTGTCTGTGGATGTGTTTGCGGTACAACGGCAAAGTAGAAAAGCTGTGACTTCTTAGGACTAATGAAGCTTAAAATATTCACATCTATCCTTTTACACAAAGGTTTGCTAAGCCTTCTGCTAAGCTTTTATACAGAAATATACATGACTTTGTATGTTATGTCTTTTTCTATCACAGCAAAGATTTTCTCATGTAAAAACATGAGTTTTTCCAGTTTTTATCTGATTATTCTATCTGGTCATATAGCTCTGTCTACATATGGTTCTGTCTACAATTTCTCAGCATTAATTAAAATAGCTCAAAACAGCTGCAATTAACTTTTTTTGTGTGTGTTGGGCTTAAATTTAGGGCCTTACCTATTCTAAGCAAGCACTGCACCACTGAGCTATACTTCCAGCTCTACCTTAAGAGCTCTCTCTCTCTTTCTCTCTCTACTTCCCTCTCTCTCTCTCTCTCTCTTACTCTCCCCCCTCACTATTTTTTAGTCTTGTTAGGAGTGGTAGTGTGTACCTGTAATCCCAGATACTTGGAAAGCTGAGGCAGGAGAATTGCAAGTTAGAAGCCAGGTTGGGCAACTTAGTGAGATGTTATCTCAAAACAAAAATTTGTTTATTTTTTAATTTATAATATTTATTGGTACATATTTGCAGTACATCCTGATTACGTTCATCTTGGGGAGTTGATATATACAGATAACACATTGTAATTCTGTTGCACCACCCTGTCTTCCCTTTCCCTCCATCTCTTGGTCCTCTTCCCATTTGCAAAAGCTCTATATCCTTGTTTCCCATTATCTCTCTTATGTTTCTCTTTCAGTCATTTATCTTTTGAGTTTCCCATATAAGAGAAGCCATGAGATATCTAAGCTTGCATGTCAGATTTATTTCACTTAACATTATGGTCTCAAGGTCCCACAAACGATTTAAATAAAATTTAAAAAATTAAAAAGGACTGGGGAGGAGGCTCAGTAGTAGAGTACTTGCCTACTATGTGTGAGGCTCTGGGTTCAGTCCTCAGGGCCCCAAAATGGCTTAGGTCGTATGTTTACTGTCTTTTCTTTTTCACTGTCAAGACCAAAGGTTGGCACTGGCCCTTCTGTGTCCTGTTTTTCCCACTTTGAACAGAGCCATGCTCACAGTTCAGAGTCAGACAGGTTTGCATTTTGTTTCCACCATTCCCTAGACTAGCAAGTGAAGCAAATTTCCTGAATCTGTTCATCTGTAGAATGAATTTATTCTGCAGATTTAGGAGATGGTGTATGATGGGCTCCAAGATCAAAAGCAATAGCGGCAATTGTCAGTGAATAATCTATTTGAAAGATGAAGATAACACATTTGGGCGGAATTTACATACAGTGAGAATTAAAAGTAGTTGGGAAGCTACTTGGGTGGAAAGCTTGGCTTTGGTGTAAAGATTAGCTGCATAAGTTCAAGGCCTCAAGTGGGGTAGATGTCAGGCTAATGAGGCTCATGGACAAATTTAACAAACATCTCTTGGGTGCACACTGAGCTTGGCTCTGCCTAGGTCAGGCCTCGTGGCAGTGTGAAAGATGGATGACTTCATCTATCCTAGAAGTTTCTGTCTGAATTAGGAGAAGGGCAATATAGACTTGAGCTGTGCTTTGACTTCTTCATAATGTTTCACCCTGTCTCTCAGGGTACGTGACTCAGAGTCAGCAATTCGCATGAAAAGCATCGCACATGGAAAGTATTACTGTTATTTTGTGGGAAAGTAAGTTTCTAAGAGCAGCAATCTGAAATTAATAGCTTGCTCTATGGAAACTCTCTTGACAGCATCTTGAGGTGAAGCTAGATTCCAATTTTTACAGTTTTGAACTATCTTCTCTGTCTGTTTGGCTTCTTCCAGTCTTGGATCCTGAACACAAGAAATTCAGATTTCCCCTTCACTGGACAATTCATGTGCCAACTGGTACCCTTAAACAGCAGTGACTCACTTTCTCAATTCTCTACTTTCCTCATGCACTGGATCAAGGAAAATAATCTTATTACTTAAGGATTTAGAGAATTCAGAAAAGAAAAGCACAGCAAAGTCTTTACTGATTTTTTTTAAATTTATTTATTTATTTTTGTATTATGGTTGGCTCAGCCTGCCCTGGGGCTGGGGCTGGCACAGCATGTGGTACCGGGGATCAAACCGTGGTTCTTCCATTTCCTAAGTTTTCCTAAGCAGGCGCTTTAGACCATTGAATCATCTTGCCGGCTCAGTCTTTACTGTTAATATAAAACATTTCTGTCAAAGCCATCAGAAGTGAAAGAAAGGAAGATAAGAGTTAGAGATCAACCTTCTTTTGCTTTTTGAAGAAAATATTCTTTTATTATTTATTTATTTTTTGTATTTTAGGGAAGGGTCTACAGGATGTTCAGGGTCTCACTACTAGATTGGACTCTTAGGGATCTATCTGTTTACAGCCTCCCAAGAGCTGGGATTACAGGCGTACCACTATGTCCACTCTCAATTGCTGTCAGAGCTTGCTCTGGGGGTGGGGCTGGCACGGCAGGCCTGGGGATCAAACCCCTAGCCCTTGTGCCCGCTTGCAGGAGCTTTAATTTATTGAGCTATTTGGCTGCCCCTGAGAAAAGTTGTAAGAAGTCAAATACGTGTGGGCACACGCAAGAATATGTAGATATTGAAAAAGTAATTTAGGAAAGAAATGGGAAGGGCAGCAACTTCTTTTTCCAGAAAACCCATGGTACCACAGACATTGGTAAAGATGGCAGCTGTTCCAATAGCCATATGTGGCAGGACAGACATATTCCTTTTTATTCCCTCTTACATGTAAATTTAAACAATCTGGACAAAGAGGCCCGGATTTCTATTTTTCACTGATGCTATTTTTTTTTCAATTCCAAGTTAGACCATTTTCCTCCTTATATAAGACCACATGGAAGGGCATTCTGTTTGTTTGATTCATTATACCTCATTACATTTAAAGTCTGTTTTTCTTGATTAAAGATGACAAAGAGAGGGCCGGGCATGATGGTGCATGCCTGTAATCCCAGCACTTGGGAAGCTGAGGCAGGAGGATCAGTGTGAGTTCGAGACCAGCCTGGGCTACAAAAGTGAGCTCAAGTCCAGTTCAAACTGCACAGTGAGACCCTGTCTCAAAAAAAAAAAAACAAAGATGATGTAGAGTGAACCACCTCTCAGAATAAGAAACCTGACAGTTTGGTGTATGTCTGAATTTGTTCATCTCCCAGCATTATGTGAGGGTAATGCTTGAAAATAGAGACAGACACATGGGAGTCTCGGTGCTAAGGGGCCCCCCCAGAATGAACAAGATAAACATCTACCAGTTCTACTGATTACAATTTGCTCCTATATATGGAAACTTAAGGATGTTTTAAAATACAGCTTTGTTTTAAAATATATAGTTCAATAAACTTGACTATTATAGTACATGCTTGTATTTCCAGCACTCTGAGAGCCTGAGGCAGGAGGGTGGAAAATTTGAGGCCACTCTGGGCATTTAGCAACTTATTGAGACCTTGTCTCAAAATAAAAACACAATCTCCAGGCATGGTTTAGGCTCAAATGTAATCCCAGCACTTGGGAAGCTGAGGCAAGAGGATCCCTGAGAGTTCAAGGCCATCCTGGGCTATGAAGTGAGTTCAAGGCCAACTTCACCTGCAAAGTGAGAGCCTGTCTCAAAAAGCAAACAAACACATAATTTTTAAAAACACAATAAAGGTTTGGGGATATAGTTCAGTGTGTAGGTTCTGGGTTTAATCCTTAGTACTAGAAAGGAAAAGAAAAAGGATAGAGGGAGGGAGACAGAACGAATAAGCAAAGATAATCTTAAGTATTCATATCAAGTAAAGACTACCAATTTTCAATGGGAATCTAGACGAAATGGGCCAGGTGTAGGGTAGCACACCTGTAACCTCGGCAACTTGAGATGCTGAGGCAGAGGGCAGAAAGTTTAAGTTCTGCCTGGGCTATTTAGTTAGAACTTATCTCAAAACAAAGAAAATAAAAGAAGGTGAGGTGTAGCTCAGGCCTTTTAGATCCCGGTGGAGAAGCAGTGGTGCTGTGAGGGGAGGAGGAATAGAAGAAAAGGGCATTGCTCTAGGTCCCAAAGACTGAAGGACATCCCCTCCCCACTGGACATCTGGCTGACAGCAATTCCAGATGGCTGGGTGTGTTCAGAAGACAGAACCCTGAACCTATACTGTGCTAGATGTCAAGGGTTGTAAGACTTAAGAGATTACTGTCTTCAGGAAACTTATAACTTAGTTGCACGATACAGTTAAGAAAGGTACCTTAAAAGGCTTGCATTTCAACTTTATCCTTTGCTAGCACTGAGCCACTGAATAAACTATTTCTTCAGGCACAATTTCCTCATCTGGGAAACACTGATAATTGTTTATCTCTTACATGGCAGCCATGGCAGCCTTCTTTCAGTTCCCTCACAGATCAAGTTCTCAAGCGCCACTGCCTTGTGCTTGTTTATGTTTCTGCTGCTTCGAAAGCTCTGGCATGGTTAAGTCCTTCAAATTTTGACTTTTGTGTCTTCTCAGGAAGGTTTGTTCCAGAAAATACGATTTCTGTATCCACAGATGAGGCTGTTGTTTTGCTTAAGGTTAAATATCCAGCTGCTACTATGACACTGAGATTTATAATGAGCAACCTTTTCCCTGTACAGGGTCAGATAGACCTTATATTTCAGGGTTTGCAGGCAGATTGCCCTAAACCAAGGGGCACGTCCCTGTCCCAATAAAACTTTGTACTTGTGGACATTGGATTTGGCCCCGCCCTTGTCGTCAGCTGACCCCTGACCTCTGAGGATCGCACTTAAGGGAGCAGTAGGACCTAGCTTCCACTACCACACAGTAACGCTCGTGTCGCCGCCGCGGGACCCTGCCGAGCCGCGAGGTTAAAGACGCCGAGCGACGCCGAGCGGGACCGGGGAGCTGCCGGGCGGGGGCGGGGTGACGCCGGCGGGGCGGGGCGGGGCGGGGCAGCGGCGCTGCGTCGTCGCCGTCTTGTCCCCGCCTCCTCCCCGGGGCCAGCGGCGGAGCTCGGCGGAGGCGGCGGACCTGGCATCCTCGGGAGAGCGTCTCTCTGGGAGCCGCGGCTTTCGAGACCCGTCCGCGGCGCGTCCCCTGAGCCCCCCGGCGCTGCCCGGCGCGGCGCCCGCACCCTCTCAAGGCGCTCGCTCGCGCGCCCTTCGTCCCCACGTCCGGCTGCGCCATGGCGTTGGCGTTGGCCGCCTTGGCGGCGGTGGAGCCGGCCTGCGGCAGTCGGTACCAGCAGGTAAGCAGCTCCCGCGCGCCGTCCGGGACTCCGGACCCCGAGCCGCCGCCCCGCCCTGTCCGCCGTCGCCCGCGGCCTCCTCGTCGCGGTCAGCTGGCCCCCGCGCCGGAGGCCGCGCCGGGCCTGGGCGCGCCGGGCGGGGTTCGAGGGCGCCGCGTCCCTCTGCGCCCCTCCGCGCCCCCGGGCAACCCCGGGCGGTGAAATCCCGACGCGGGGCCTCGCTGCCCGCAGTGCACCGGGCGGGCGAGTCCCGAGCTAGAACTCGCGGTTCTCCGGAGGCGTCGCCCCTGGGGCCTGTATTTTTCCTTTTTCCGTCTTGGTTTGATGTCACGGAAAGAAAGGAAGAAGAAAAAAACACCAAAGGGAAACTGGGTGGAGAGAAAAGATTAAAATCGCTGCTACGGCCTCCGACTACTCCCCACTGCGAAATGAGATTACTCAGGGTTTCAGAGCCTTGTCTGTCGAAACCCGTCCCTCTCGCGTCAGTTTTAACACAAAAGTCAGGAATAAGCGAGGGGCGTCCCTCAGTTTGTAGTAGATTTGGCTGGGGTGATGCCCTGCAATCTGAAGCTAAGATGAAGCCGCAGGGCGTGGGCCTTGGTGCATTTTAAATGCTTGAGAGTGACGATTAAAGAGATAATTGCACAGTTAAGGAGCCAATGTATAGGGAATGATTGGATTATTACCTTGCGTATGATTTGTAAATTGAGACTCCAGGGAAAAGAGCTGCTGGTTCTACTCCCTGTCTGTACATGCTTTTCCCTAGAAATTTAGACCTGCAAAGTTTTTAGAGATATTAATCTAACACATCATAATTATCGAAATTTTACCAGGTAGTAACTGATTTTGATAAGAACCAAAAAATAGCTGCTTGTGTTTTGTCGCGTTCAAAGTCCTTCAGATTTTGCGTACAAAATGTCAATCCTGCTTTTATGAAATAAAATGTCCCGTGTTAAATGAGCTAAAATATTTCTTATATCTTAGAAATAAGAAAAACTAGTGGATTAGATCATGTAGATTAAGTCTGGTGCGGTCAATTACTGATTTGTTTTGCTGTCTTAAGCCTTTTGCTGGTGTGTTGTAATCCGTCTTGTCTGCCCCCCCCCCTCCTCCCCCACGCGTCCACAAAATGACTAGTTAAGAATTTAGCTTCTAGGTTTCATAAATACTCTCAAAATTGTGGCCTCCTATTCGATATCTTCACAGCCCAGGGTAGCACATGCTTTTTTTGTGTGACCTTGGGATAAGACTGTGGGGTCTTCTTGCTTTAATAAAATTTGATTCACAGATGTCAGTTAACTGTCATCGGGATGTTTGCATGTCATCTGTACCTTGTAGTGTCATCTGATTAATTCTTTTCCTCCTGACTTGGATAAGGCAAACAAATAAAAGCTGTTTTTTCTTTGTGCTGCCATCTTCTTGAGCTATTTGGTAATGCTGATAATACTGTTAGAATACAGAAAATTTGTTGGACTATCAACAGTATGCATTACGTGGTATGGTGTTTAGTAGCTTTACTTATTTATAATTGTGGGATGTCAAGGGTGGGCCACTTTTATTCTTTTAAAAATTATTTTATTGAAGAAATAATCTTCAATAGAATATGAAAAAAATTTCCTAGAAAAATTGTAGAATCAGAAAACCTCCCATAGCAAAGATCTGTCATAGATAGACAGCCATCAATAACCCGAGTTAATGTTTTGATGTACAATTCTTATGGCCTTATAGCTATGCAAATACACAGAACTACAGATCTGAGCTGCATTTGTATAGATAAGGAAAGCCAATATTAGTTTACTATAAACCTGTCACAGGTGGTTTATAGCCATTGTTTTCATTGAATCCTTACAAAAACCTTGTGAATGAGAATTTGAGGATGGCAGAGGACAAGTTCAGTAACTTCTTGCTCAAGGTCATGAAGCTGCTAAGTTGTTATTCCAAAGATGCACTTGTCTACTTGAAACACAAGCTGCGGTCCAAATGTAGGCATATGCCCTAGCAGGTGGTGTGTGTGTGTGTGTGTGTGTGTGCATGCGTGTATTCTTGTGCATCCATACCTACATATTTAAGCACATTTTTATATGTTCACATGCAATTTCATGGATTCCTGGTCATACTTGCATACACTTTTGTACATGTTCATGTGTATCATGTTCTCAGACACCTACATTCACAAATTCACATATTTGTAGTATAAAGGGACACTACATATATAATACAGTGGACTTATATTTTACTACTACTTTGTAATGTGCTTTTTCACCTAATTATGTCTCAGATATCTTCCTGTAACCATGGGGATTTTTTGATTCTTTTGAGACAGGGTCTTGCTCTGGAGTTCAGACTAGCCTTGAACTCACAGTCTGCCCACATTGACTTCAAATTCATGGTAGTAGTCCTACCTAAGCCTACTGAGTGCTGAGATTATAGGCATGCACTGCTGCACCTGGCCCGGTTTTTTTTTTTTTTTCCTTTTGAGATAGTCTTAACTGTGTTGCCCTTGCTTGTCCTGAACATATGGATTTGGAAAGTAACCCTCCATTTAGAAGGCCTCAGCCTTCTAAATTCTAGAAGTATGTAGGCACATGCTACTCTGCCCAATTTGTATCAGATATTTTTAATATCCTTACAGAACATAATTGTATGGCTAGACCAAAAAGATGAATCATTTGCGTGTTTGTGATCACTAACAGTGTTCATAATATTTCATTTGCTAGGTTATTTCTAATTTCTTTTTCTTTTTTTAGTGCTGTACTGAGGGTTGAACCTAGGGCCTTCACATTGAGCTATACTCTTATCTTTTCTTTTTTTATTTTGAGAGAAAGTGTCACCAAGTAGCTTAGGCAGGACTTTCGATCCTCTCGCCTTTCTTGGCCTCCTCAAAGCTTAGGATTCCAAAAAAAAAAAGTTTAGGATTACAGGTGTGGACTACCACATCCAGT
>PVKN010041661.1:0-10502 GCA_004027915.1 Capromys pilorides
CATATTGTTTTCCTGTTGTTGATTTTCTATCTTTTCCATCTGATTAATTACTTGTCCTGCATTGTGATTTCTTTTTACTGGTATTCTTGGAATTGTGGTCTTCAGTATCTCTCTCTAAAATATCATTTAGATCATTTTGCAGAGCTGGTTTGGAGGTCATAAATTTGTTCAGTTCCTTTTATAAAAAACATATCTAGGATAGGGAATACAGAGTCTACAGAGTGTCACTATGTAGATCAGACTTGTAGTGATTCTCCTGTTTTCAGCCTCCCAAAGTGCTGGTTTTAAAGGCTTGTGCCACCTAGCCTAGTCTCAATTGCTGTCTCAGCGGTGGAGCTGGAAAGACATGCTGGGGCTCAAAACCTGGCTGCTGCACTCTGCTCAAGCAGGCAGTTTAGTCTGCTGAGCTATGAGGCTGGCCCTTGTTCATTCGTTCTTTATCATGGAAATATCATATGTCCTCATTGATTTGGAGAGCTATTTTTGTGGAGTTCATCAATCTGGATTATAGTCTATTATTTAAAGTTTTGCTAAAACTTCACTCTGAACTGTTCTTGACTTAAGATTCAGAGTTGAGAGATCTGCTGTGCATCCAATTGGCTTTCTTTTACAGGTGATTTGTTTCTTTTCTCTAATTGCTTTTATTATTATTATTATTATTATTATTATTATTTATTTTTTACTTTTTACAATAATTAATACTTTGCATATTGTTGTCTTCATTATAGTTGTTCACAGCAAAAGATGCAGACATTTCTTTTCTAAGCATCATTAGTACGGGTCTAATTGTTTTTATATACAGTTCTTGCCATAGAATTTCTAAGCCTGGCAACTTGATTATTATATGCCTTGGTGTAGATTTATTTTGATCATGGCTACTTAGTGTTTTCTATGTTTCACATAGCTAAATGTCAATTTCTTTCTCCATATTTAGGAAGTTTTCGAGAATATTTTGTGGAGAGGAGTTTTACTAAGTTTGCACTGTCTCTCGCTTCTTCATTGACTTTGGTCACTCTTATGTTGTTCTTTGCTTCATCTTGCAGTTATTGATTTTTCATGCGACTTTCATATTTTTAAGATCATTTTTTGGTTGCTAACTCCAATTCTGTTTTCTAGATCTGATATTGTATCTTCCCCTTCATTCAATCTGTTGCATATACTTTCAATGAAATTTTAATCTCCTGGATATCTGATTGGAACTGTTGCATATATTGCATTCTTTTCCTATGTTGGGAATTCATTTTCCTTAGGTCCTCTAACTTTCTATCTTTGTCTACTCTTGATTAATTGAGCATGTTTTTCATTTTGATCTTAGTTGTTTTTCCTGAGTGGTTATTTTTTTATAAAGCTCATCCATTTTTTTTTTTTTTGCTTCTGTTCTAATTATTTTAGAAAGTTTGAATAGGTGCCCTCCATTTTCTTTTATCTCATTATGCACTAGACCTGTTGTGAACAAGCTGGAAGTGTTCAGTTCCATTTTTCTCCTTCATTTTGTCATTTTCTACTCTTTTTTTGTTACCTGTGTTGATGCTTGCGGATTTCTTATGGTATGTAGACTTATCCATATAATCAGGACTTCTCTAGGAATGTCTACTCTCTGAAATGTCTCCTAGTTGTAGGTGGTTGTTGGTACTTGTATGTCTCCCAGGAAACTACCTTCATAATTTATTAAGAATGCAAAGCTGCTGCGTATTTGGCTCAGCTCTCACTTTGTTGGTACTGGAAAATTATGATGGTTATGTCCTTAAAAAGGCAGGATGTTGTCATATGGCAAGAAAAGTTAATTACAACAGGTATAAGCTCCTGTTAAAGTAGTGTAATTAGCAATAACAATAGCCTCAAACACAGCCTAGTTGCTAATAAATTGTGGTAACTATTAAGTTGATATCTTTAACCCTAGGAACAAACTCTACAGGCATATAAGAAAATCCAACATAAACCAGCAATTTGTATGGAATGCTTAGTAGTGTCATTTTACTGTGGACAGAGATTTAAGAGGGCTAGAGAAAAAAAATGCACAAATAGGGAGATTTGTAGTAGAAAAAAATGCTGGAGGGAAAGAAATGATTTCCAAGTTTTAGGAAAGTAGAGAGAAACACAGGAGAACAAGGATGAAAGAGAAAGCAAAAAGAATACTGAAGCAAACCAGAATGAGAAGAGGCAATGTTTATTCACAAGGAAATATCATTAAATCTAGAGAGATAGTGGAGGAAAGAGAGAAAGCAGATGAATAGAATGAAACAAAGATAAAGGCCAGAAACCTAACAGAAAAAGAAAAAAGAACAATTAAATAAACTTAATAATTAAATTCATCTGGGGACTGCAGTGACATGCTTACATCCACATTGGATCCCAGAAAAGTGCTTTTTAAACTCATCAGATTTTTCAATAGGATTTGTGCAGGTTATATGGCTCATCCTAGCTTCTGTAAGTGGGCGCTGGGAGTTGTCTTCAGCTGACAACTTTCTGATGTCCTCTTTTCCTTACTGTGTTTGTCTCTACAGATTTACTTCTTGGCTTGCTACCTTTGTGTAGGGAAAACCTAAGGTTGCTCCCAGATTTTTGTAAAGTTGGCTCCTTCAGGCTTTTACACAACTTCCTCTGTACCATACCACTGAAACCTATAACATGCTGGTCATAGTATAGCAAAAAGTGCCCCTACATCCAGTATGCTTTAGTTTGTTAGTGGCCCAGGAAACAGTTCTTGTTGCAGCTCCAGTTGTTTCTGTCTCTTAGGAAGGAATGGTCACTGTCATACCTAGCTGGTTAGTATGATGCATATTATGAGAACAAATCAAAGAATGCCAAGTATTCTAACTTTTATTCCCCCCTTTTGGCCGTTCCATAAGTCCTCCCTTCAAGGGACTTCAAGGCTGACATTTTGAGGGACCATTGGTTCCCTGTCAGTGCCTGTCCCACGCAAAATAGTTCTGCCTCCAAATTCTGAGTGTCACTCTGATGTTTCTCCTTGCCGTTCTATAGAGTTGGGTGAATGTCCTTTTCTCTCAGGTTTTAATATTCTGTTGTTATGCTAAAGTTCAGGAATTCTGATTTTTATATGTCTCAGTGTAGATTTATTTTGGTTATGCATAATTGGAGTTGTATATTCCTCACTTAATTGTTTGTCAAATTCTTTTCTAATGCTTGGGAAATTTTGTGCTTTTACTTCTGATTATAATATTTTGTGTCCTTTTGTTGACTGCTGCTTTTTTGTCGACACTCATCCATCTTTTATTGTTTATTTATTTGTTTATTTATGGTACCAGGAATTGAATTCAGGATCCTAAGCTTGCCCTTGCCCCATCAGTCTTCTATTGTTATTCTTTGCATCATCTTGCAGCTGTGGAATTTTTATTTTCCAGTCCCTTGTTATTTTTAACAGATTTTTTCTTTCCTGGTCACTAGCTGCAATGATGTCTTCAAGGACTGAAAGTCTATCTTCAGTTACATTAAAGTGGTCTTGCCAGCTTTCATTTGAAGTTTTAATTTCCTAGACATCTGTTTGAACCTGTTTCATGTATTTTAATTCTTTCCTGTATGGTTCACTCAAAAATTCCATAATTTTTCAATACTTCTATAGTTTAATCTATGTCTTCTCTAGATATGTTCTGCAATTCTTTCATTACAGTTAGCATTTCTTTTTCTACCTGAGAGATTATTTCTGATCTGATTTCCCCTATAGCCTCCTGGAGTTGGTCCTTTACTTCAGATCTATCATTTCAGAAATTTTAGGGGAGGAATTTCCAACTTTTTCTATATTGATGGCTACTGGACTTCTGGGTAGGTGGGAGGTTAGAAATTGCATTTTGCTCCTTTGTATTCACATTTTCTATTTCAAAAAGAAAAAAATATGTTTTTAGTACAGGGGCTACAGGGTCTCACTACACAGATCAGACTTGTAGTGATCCTCTTGTTTTCAGCCTCCTGAGCACTGCGATTATGGGTGCATTTCTCCACACCCAGTCTTATTCCCCATCTCAGTGGGCAGTGGTGGTAGGGCTGACACTTCACTTTTGGGATTGAATCCTGTTCGCTGTGCCTGACCAAGCAAGCACTTTAGTCCACTGAGCTGTCTGGCCACCCCCAGAAAAATTTACTTTGACTTGTTTGATGCTGCTTGTGAGTTTGTGTTGCAGATTGATCAGAGCTGCAATTAGAATGACAGCAAAGCTGGTCGTAATCAGCTAAGGGGAACTCATAAGTCTTATCTAACTGAGCCCAAACTGAGCCCACATAGCATATTTATTGAGAAGATTAGAAAGCATGAATCATGGGCAAAGGGCAATGTACAAGGAACACTCTAAATCAAGAGATTGTGACCAGTCGCATGCTGCAGGTATCTTAAGAGTTTGAAGTACACAAGATTTCCTGCTCTGATCTCTAAGAACACTTACGTGAAAACAGAAATAGGATTGTTGTGTCCCTTGCAGCTTGCTTCCAGCATTGCACTTCAGCTCACTGATTGTGCAAAGTAAAATAGACTCCTTTTGTATTCGAGAACTTTGCCCTAAGTTGTCAGTATTGGATCATACAGCAAGTTTCAGGAGTAAGTAGCTATATAATTGCTACTATGGCCTCTCTAAAAACATAGAGATTCTCTATTCACCAGAGATCTCTTCTGTGTGTCAAAGATTCTTCGTTTGTGTCTGACACAAAGTCCTCCCTTCCCAATGAATGGAGCATAGCATGCTTGTTTGTGTGGCTCTATCCCCAATCTTTTGGTGTACATTATAGTAAGGTTAATTCCCCAGAGCTTCCCAATATTGTCAGCCAAGAGAAAACAAGTGCTTACAGATATAACATCTAGCTACACTCAAAATCAAACATAATTTAGAGAGTTACAATCTATGGTAGTTATTGATTTTGTATGTTAGATTGTATGAGCAAAGTCTATAGATATATAACAGAACAACTTGTAAATTAACACTTTGTATGCAAAATGTTGTTCCTTGTTAGAGTGGATTTAACCTGGGTTCCACTGGCCAAGTTGATTGCCAAGTCCCAGGCACTTCCTGTGCTCTAACTTTACTGGAGCTTCGTTTATGGCTAAACTCACAGAGTTTTGAACCATTCTGTTGGAATCTGCTCTTGATTCTCATTATGAATCTGGATAAAAGCTCCGCAGACTAGCTATGCTGACAGCAGCCCCAACCACAGCCAATTAGAATGCCCTGCAATTTCCTTCAGCCAGACTAACTAGTCTGCCACCCTTAAGTACAGTCAGAGGCAGTCTCTGGACATGAGCCAAATACAGAAAACTTCTGCAACCTATAACATTCGTATTATGGAGGACTGTTTCCAAGAGAAACTCTTCCAGTATGCTCTACTTGTAGGATTGCTATCCATCTTCCGGTCTTCTGAGCTCTGACCAGAATCTCCCATACGATATGGTCCAAAGGGTTCCAGATCTACTTTTTCAGCCAGCATCTGAAAACATTTTCAATGTCTTTGCATGAGCCATTCCCAAAGGCTTCTGACTCAAATGGTCAAGCTCACTCACATCAACAACCCCAATTTTCTGATACCAAATTCTGTCTTAGCTACATTTCTCTCATTGCAAGATCAGTCACAGTTGGCTGACCCCAAGTTAGGGAGCTATGGCAGATGAAAGCAGTAATGCCAGGCAGAAAATAGCAAAGCAATGAGCAGGATGAACAAGACAGGCAGCTTTCTGTCCCTTATGTCATTTCCAGTCACACCAGTTCGAAGCTGTGTCAGCCCAATCAGTAGACTGCTCCAGAAATCACCCGCCCTAATCCCAGAATGCTTGATGCCAGCATTGTTCTAAGAATCAGTCACACACTCCAAATCCAGCACCTCCAAGAACCCCATGACTGTATAAGGCTTTGGGAGAGGAACTTCTAGACCTGGACCATAGAAGAAGGACACAGTAAATATGCAGGGCAGGAGAAAGCCCAGGACAATGTGGATGGGGAACAGGGATGCTGGGGGTTCAGTGCCAAGCCTGAGGTAGCAGGGAGTAAGGTGCAGAGGGCCACACCCTTGGGAAGTTGTCTGATCATTTTTTGGTGACCCTCTTTGCTGAAAATGACCTAGAATATGTGGGCTGAGCTTACGTCTGAGAAAAATATAGGGAGGGGGTGAAACCCCTCAGAAATCCACTTTCAGTTTCCCTTTCGGTGTACTACTAACCTTTAAGAAGCTGCTGCTCATTAACCTTTAAGAAGCTGCTGCTCATTTCCCATTCTCGTGAGGGATCCACACATCAAAGAGCGCCAGCTGGGCCAGCTGTGTTCTGTCTGAACTCACGGGAACAGCCCCGGGAGGATTCTTTGGTAAGCTGTGGATTCTTCTATGTCTTCAATCTCAGGATCTCTTTGTCAGAAAAGGGTTATTGTTCTCATTTTATAGATGATCTGGGTGACAGGGAATAAACTCGGGTCACACCCTTGAGCAGAAGTGTGTGGATTTCCACCCAGGATTGTGTCTGATTGAATCCCTCCCATGTACCCTAAATGGAGGAGAGTGTGGGGTTTGCTCAGATGTGACACAAAGCTCCTGGTGGTGGCTCAGCTTCAGTGACAGACTGCTGGAGAGAGAAGGGCATGTGACACAAGGAGAGGGTGGATGGGTCGGTTACCTCTTGGAAAAACTTCAGGAATCTAAGGAGGTAGAGGAGATCAGGGGACCTGCGAATGGCCTCAGGGGGAAACTGCTGAGGCCTCAAGAGACAAAGCATTTCTCTGGAGTTGTGAAGCAGACAGAGGCTGTCTCACCCACCCACTCTGTGTCTGAGCACCTAGCAGTTCTGGGCCCTGTGGAGAAACTGAAGTCTTGGGAGCAGAGGAGCTCACCAGGATCCTGGGAAGGAGGCGGAACATGCAGCCAGCCAGCTTGTACCCACTGGCCAGCTCCTGGCCCCTGTGGATGTGTGTAGAGGGAATGAAATGGCAGAGGCTGTGCTTCCTGAGGGATGTGGAAAGTGCAGAACTGTGGGGACTCAGTGGTGAAGGTGGCTGAATGATGTCCCCAGCATCTGACCTTTGTAATCCTACAATGAAAGGCCACTATATGTGTCAGGGTTGACCTCTGTACCCATGCAAGCAGACAAAACAGAAAAATTTGAGTGGTTAGAATTGCGTAGTTTAATCCCCAAGGCCGAGGCCGCTATTGGCCTCCACTCTGCCCACCAAGAGATGCATGACACAGGGAGCTCATTTTCCTCCTGAACCTCTGCTTTTGCTTCCTGGAAATAGCGTTAGAGTTCTGTGCTTTACTAAGCCCACCTCCTGAGTGGGCCTTTCATAGGCAGTGGAAGAAGGAGCAGCAGGGTTTTGAATCTCAAGGGCTGAAAGGAATTTAGGCAGAAAGAGACCTGTGCTGGTTTCTTAAACCGCTCATGCTCAGGGGTCGAGAGGGTCCCAGTTGCCATGTCCAAGCGTAGCTGACTCTTTTCCATAATATTAAAAAAATAAACTTAAATACTGGAAACTGAGTGATATTTAACTTCATACAAGCCCATACACACATACACACACACACACGCACGCACGCACACACAGAGTCATGAACTTTCACACTAGCTGGTCAGACCGCTCCATCAAACCTGGTGTGGTCAGAGTGAAATACACAGCTCCAAGGGTTTTTACTAGCAGCTTCTCTCTTCTTTCCATTCTATTTAAGCACGGTAAATTTTCTAGCATGAGTGGACTCTTCTCTCCTTAGTTGGATGGGGATAGCCAATTATCTCCCAAAGCTCTGGAACCTTTACACTCATGGTGATTGCAAAGTGGAAAAGTGCCCACACAGGCAGCACAGGGACAATCTGGTCATTCTCACCTTGGTGAGTGTAAACAAGTGTCTCCACCTATGAACTGTGTTTTCTTACTGTGGGCCTGCAGCAGAGCAGCCAAGACAAGTAGAAAATGTCTTCCACCCTTTCCACTGAAATTGCCAGGCCTCCTTAGTGAGCAAGGAGGAGAAGGGCCAGGGCAGCTGAGCTCAAGATCTGGTCCTGGGAATCAACTTCCACAAGGGTTCTAGAACTCTGAGAATGAATCCTGCTTCCCTTCAGATGATAGCTGGGCCTCATGATTTAAAAATTCTCTGTTTCTCATCACTTCTTTATTTTTTTTACTTTTTAAAAATTTATTTATTTATTTATTTGGTACAGGGTCTCACAAAGAAGCTCAGAATGTAGTGATTCTCCAGTCTCAGCCTCCCCAGAACTTGATTACAGGCATGCATCCCCATGCCCAGTTTGGTGGCTGTCGCAGCCCACCAGGGTTTCAGGCATGGGCACGACTTGCAATACCAGGGATCAAAGTTGGGTTCTTGCACTTGCCAGCCAGTGCTTACACTGCTGAGCTATCTCCCCAGCCCTGTTTCTCATCATTTTAAAACATTAATGCTGACGAAAGACACCATGAGGAGGTGAAGGAAAGTTTTCTATATTTGTCAAAAGGCCTTGACGTCAACAAGCTCACCTGTATGAAATCTGAGCCAGTTACTCTTTGTTCTCTGCTATCAGCTAGATCATGGAGACAGAAAAACAAATGGAATTTTTCAGGCAAGACGGAAGCTGAAGCTGGGTCCTGAGAGCCTGGTGCCCTGTGTCCTTAAGTGCCTCCCATAGCCTGTGTTGAGGCAGGATGGGTGAGGAGGAGGGTGAGGCCATCCTGGTTGGTTCCAGTTGCCCAATGAGGCTGCTACAGATGGGGCAACAGGAGCCTGCGGGATGCACTGAGTGCCCTTGGAGACAGCTACCCACAGAGGCCTGCCACAGACAGAGCCAGGAGTCTCCTCCACATTCCAGGGGCTGAGGAGTGCTTGGGGGGGCCAGTGAGGAGGAGGAGGCCTGTGTGCTGGGCTTAACCTGGAAAAGTGTCCAGGGAGGCATGGCCCCAGCAGTGGCCTGTGGCCAGGGTGTCCCTCCCAGTATCCAGGCAAGAGCCTGGGGCCAAGGAGCAAGGGTGGCAAGAAGAGGTGAAGAAGGGGCATTTCAGCAGGCAGCAGGGCCTGGGTGCTGTGCTCAGGGCCTTGAACTTGATCCTAGCCGCTCAGTGGAGAATCCTCAGGTGGAGCAAGCTGAGCTCTTCCTCTCCTCCCTGCTGAGCAGCCTGCTCTACAAACACAGGGAAAGAGAAACTGCAGAAACCTCTGCTCTGCTTCCTGGGGGGAGCTGAGGTCACAGCTGCCTGGGAACAAAGGACTTCCTGCCTGGGCCATGGATGTGGCTAGGAGCAAGGACAGGGCAACTGTACAGAACTGCTACCAGCACCCTCCCTTTTCCTTCCCCCAGCAGCATTTCCTAGGTCTGAGCAGACAGCAGGCTGAGCTGAGAGGAGGGAGCACTGCCCTCAGCACCAGGAGATAGAGCCCCTGTTACCAGGACCGGAAACTGGCCTAGAGTGACTAAGGAAGATGAGCAACGGGTGCACGCTCACCCGCGAACATGTGGTACCGCCTAAAACTCTACTTTCTGGCCACCCAACCCTTCATCTCTCTTAGGTAATTAATTCTTGCAGTCTCAGATGCTGTCCTGTTTCTACTGCCATGTCACATCTGAGCGATGAAAAAGACAGGGCTGACAGCTGTCCTGTGGCAGTGAGCCTCTTCTGATAAGCTCCCCAGTTTGTCCTTTGTAGATCTGTCCTTGGGTCATATAGGTGAAGACATAGTCAGAGCTGGTGGCCAGATACCATAGCGCTAAGCTGAGCCAAGTCCGTGCTTGTGTTGTTTACACAAACAGTGGAAAGGTCTGAGGCAGTGTGAAACCCTACCCACCAGCCACTGTCCACCTCCTAAGGAGACCCTCTGCCAGGCCTGGGGGCTGTGCCTCATACCCTCATACCAGCGAGTCCTTGAGACCAGGATGGGTAAAGAGCTGTGGGCAGAGGAAGGGAGCGTGGAGCCTGCTCAGAGCGCTTCTTGATGCGCCAGGCAGAAGGGAAGCAGAGGGGACTCGCTCTGCAGCGAAGGGAGCAGGGGTGGGAGGTCCCTGCAGGCAGCTGATGGAGAACGGTGGTGTGAACAAGCCGCACTACACCCTCTTCTTCACAAACCTGCTGAGGTGCTCGCATCTTGGAACAGAGACGAGGCCTGCGGTCAGCCATGCGAAAGCAAGGCTTGCAGCCAGGAGGTGGATCCAGAGGCACCGCGCCCCTGACCACTCCTAGGCGGGAACTCAAACTGCCCCAGGAAGGCAAGGGCCGGGCTGCCTGAGGTTAGCCTGTGTCACCAGCGTCAGCCGGCCTGTGCCAGCAGTTTGGCTTTATGTTCTAGGAACTGCAGGAGGGCTTTTTCTTTGTTTCCTTGCTGATTTGTTTCTTCTGGAATTTAGATTTTTGGTGCTTGACTTTCAATTTACATTTATATTGTACTTTATTGTATTTAACATTTTTTCTTTTGGCTTCAAGAGAAATCCTAAGAGGATTTGACTGATCTTGTCAGATAAAAAAGTTACATATTTTGTTATATAGATCTTGTTTTAACTTGGCCTTAACTCTCCAACAGAAAAGTTTAAACATGAGGTATAAAAA
>PVKN010041662.1:0-10510 GCA_004027915.1 Capromys pilorides
TTTTTTTGTGGAACCAGGGATCAAACTAAGGACCTTGCACTTGCCAAGCAGGCATTCATGCCCCTAAGCTATCTCCCTGGCCCCAAGTTAGCTTTAAGTCCATGACAACCCCAACTCCCTTTTCCCACACAACATATGATATTCATGGCTGTCGAGGATTCGGACGTGAACGCCTTTGCAGGGAGATTATCCTGCCTGCCACACTCACCTTTAGTCCAGGCCCTTGGTCTACTGTTCAGTATCTATAAAGCTTCCAAATTGCTACCACCTCACCCCGTGGGAAAACCAGGGCCCCCTGACCCTGGGAACACCTGGAGGGTCCCACGCATCTCCCCATCCTGAGGACTATCACATGAACTAGGCTTAGGAATGTGAGGCCCCCTTGCGTGAGACCCAGGACCCAGGTTGCGACAGAGTAGTGAGGATTAGCACCCAGCGTCCCAGTTAGCAGGTGCCACTGCCCTCCATGAGCTCCCAGGACTCAGTCGGGTTCTGTGTCCCTCTCAGCCCAGGGTGTCTCGCCATTTGGCACTCTCATGGGCAGGAGGACCTGCACATTTTGTCCTTGCCACCTGTACTGCCTCGCCAGCACTAGAACACTCCACAGCCCTCAGCATGAGTCAGCAGATGAACCAGCATCCACTCAATGCCTGCAGGTTCACGAGGAGCTGGTCCATCTCTGGAGCTTCCTCATGGAGTCCATGGGACAGCTCGCTGACATGCCAAGAGATGGGTGCCACGCCCCAACTCAGGTCACAGATGGCTGGCAGCGCCCCCGCTCCAACCAGCAGACCCATCTGCTCCCCAGGAAGCCCCTCCAGCCCTGTCTGCTCCCCAGAACCACGCCTCCCAATCCATGCTTCAGTCTTTCCTGAAGGCGGTCTCCCACCTGTGCCTTCTCCTTCCAGTGTCAGCTGAATAGGTGGTGCTGGTCCGCTTTAATCCCTTTGCACCTTGCGGGCATGCCCAGCAAAGCCATGCCAGCTTCACGACACGGGTATGCCACGCCAGGAGAGCAGTGGCTGCCACCAGGTGCTCACCTCGGAGCCACTCTCAACCTTCCCGTCTCCATCCTCACTAACCTGGAATCATCAAGGCCACCCAAACAAAGCCCTGCAGCCTCAGCAACCTTTTCTCCGCTGACGCAGCCACCAAAGCCATGTCCTGACCCCTAGGACTAAAGGCTCTGGGGAGGGGTCACGGAGAGCCTGGAAACCTGATCAAGGCAAGTCGCTTCACCATTCTAGGTCTCAGCGTGCATGCAGGCGCTGGACTGAGACAGCTCACCATGCTAAGCTACAAGCTGCGAAGAGAGGGGAAGGAGGAACTGTGCTCAGAGGGGATCTAGCAGACAAGTTATCACAGCAAGATCCACACCCCAACCTAAGCGAGCAAGCAACCCTGTGCAGCGGAGCACTGAGCTCCCCCAGAGCCAATTCAGGGACTCAGGGTGGGGCTTCCTGGAGACCTAGGTGATACTTAACATTGACAGCTACCCAGAAGAGTAGGGCAGGCTGCGCATTCACTTGCAAAGCATAGGCTCTACAGCCACAGTCACATGCAGAAAAGCGAGACAAAAATGTCCCTGCAGTAGCAGAGATGGGCGAGTTCCTGGGGCAGCATGCCTAACAAAGGGGACCAGGGGGCTCCCCTGTCTCTGACACCTGCAAACTTCAAGAGTTAATCAGAGGAATCTGGCAAATCCCTGAGAAAAAACCTGCTAACACCTCCAGAGGAAATCACCAGTTTACAAAACACCAATAGGGGATAAACAGGAAAAACTGATCACCACACTAGCACAGCATGCAAGGAAAGGGAACTCATACTGCTAGAAATGCAACAGGGGCGGAGAGATTTGGGGCTATTATATGTCACTTTATGTCGATGGGGTGCATCCAGAAGAGTTTCTTCGCATGTTGTGTGTGTGTGTGTGTGTGTGTGTGTGTGTGTGTGCGTATGTGCGTGCGTGAGCGCGCGCGCGCACACACACACACGTGCGCGCGCTGAGGTCACCAAGGGCTGCACCCAGAGCCTCCACGCTGAGCTAAAGTCGCCGGCCCTTCTTTTTCAGTCTGAGACAGAGTCACGCTAGGCCGTGCAGGCCCGCTTCCACTCGTGAACCTCCTGCCTCCGCCTCTCGAAGCGCCGAGCCTGCTCCAGGCCTCATCAGTGAGAACATTTAAAACCAGAAGAGCTGCCCCAGCAGGGGCTGCCAGGAATCGCATCCTGAAAAGAAATCCGAAAGGAGACGATGACATTCTAGATTATTTGGAGATGAGGGATTCTGACACGAAAACAAGCAGAGAGGTAGAAAAGCGGCTGCCATAGCGGGCAGAAATCAGCACACCCTGCTGCGCGGACTCCTGGAGGACCCAGCTGCTGCGTCTGCTCCAAGCCGCCCCCACCCAGCAGACCGCAGGATGAGTCGTCACGTGGTCATCCCAGAAGCCCCTGCGGGATTCTCATTCCCTCCTCGCAGGGAGAACACGCTGGCTGTGGAGTGGCCTCCAGTACCAGGGTGGGGCTGAACAGGTCGCAGTCCTCGAGGCCAGCTTCCAAACTGGGCTGACGCGGACACAGACGCGGGCCAGGAGGCCACACTCAGCGCGCAGTGTCACCGTGGCACTAGCGTCCAGAAACAAGGCGGCAAGATGTCAAGGGACAACGGAAGAACAGCAGCGTCACCGGTGGCCCGGGTTCTCTGCATCATCACCCGCCTTATTTGCAGTCTGTTTCTACAAAGAAGCTTGCTCGGAATAAAAGTCCTTGGACCTGTTGGGGTCTCCTGGAAAGTGCAAGATCCTGAGTTCAACTAGTGGTACCACAAGCAAACTTTTTAATTAAAAAAAAATTAAATTAAAATTTATAAAAGAGGAAAAGACACTGGAATGTACAAAGGACAGTAGAGCAGACGGTCTCACAATCACCGAGGTCACACTATACACAGACCACTAAGTTGACAAATACCCACAGTCAGACCTCCAGCAGAGGCCCGTGGATGCAGGACTCTGGAAAGGTCCTGGAAAGCCCATGTCTGCCCTTATCTCCCTGGCATGGCCCTCACCTCCCAGAGAACCAGTTCCCCCTCTGTGCCTTGGTTCAAGCAATGAAGGGCTTGAGGCCACCCGGGCTCAGCTCTCCGCCCTCCACACTGCAGCATGTCCAGGTCAAGAGGCTGCACCAGCGCCTACCAGCCTGAGCTGCCAGGGCTCGGCTCTAGGCTGGGCTTTGCCAGCCCAGGAGAGCTTACTGGTGCATCTGCAGAGCCAGTGGGACAGTGGGCAGTAGAGGACTGGCAGATGGCTGAGCAGCAGGGGTGCCTGGGAGAGGGGCAGCCACTGGGAGGCTGGGCTCAGGAGCAGAGCACCACCTCCCAGCCACGGACAAACTTGGGCAGGCTGAGCATGTGAGAGAGGGGCCGGCCTCAGGGGCCAATTCTCCCTGCCTTTCTCTTGCCCTTCTGCCTCCTGTCCCTCTTTCTGGCACAAAATGAATCACAGGAGCCAGAATTTCTTTTCCCCAGAAGCAGGGCACAGAAGCCAGAGTTCATACCAAAAAGCGAGCTACAACACTCAAGAATATCACCCTAGCTCCCACCTTCCCGTGCAGGAGCTGGACACAAAAATTTTTCTGGCCTTCCTTATCTAATAGTAGATCAAAGGCCCTCATTCCAGGGGTCTCCTGCCTCACCCCAGGGGAAGGAATCTGCACAGAGCGGTGCACGTGGGCAGACAGGCCATGCTGCCCCCCTGCCGCGCACCCAGCCACACTGCTACATGCTGTCCCTGTTTCTTCAAACCACACCACACAGCAGGCACTGGATCTCTGAGCCTTGTGTGTCATGGCTCTCTGCATTGCCTAGAACATTGATTAAATAAATTTGTTGGGCTGGTAAGATGGCTCAGCGACCTAAAGCACCTGCTTAGGCAAGCTTAGGCAACTGCAGGGACCGTGGTTTGATGCCCAGTACCACATGCTGCGCCAGCTCCACCCCCAGGGCAGGCTGAGCCAGTCATAAAAATAAATAAATACATAAATAAATGTTGGGGGGCCTCGTGGTAGCGTTTGCCTAGCATCTGTGAGGCCCTGGGTCTGTACTGCTGACAAAAGTTACGGCATTTTTTTGCTAGCCTATCTTTTGTTATAGGAGCATGGGCCACAGTTCCTAAGGTGGGCAAGGAAAGGGATCACTCCTTCCAGCCCTCCTGGTGGCCAGAGGGAAGGGCAGCTGCATGGAAAATGAGCAGGTGGACATGGCTAGGCAGAGGGCCAGCTAGGTAGGAAAGGGTCAGGTGGGAGACAGCTAGGCGGGAGGGTGCTCGGCAGAAGGATGGGCAACGAGACGGACAGTGGTTGGGATACAGAAAAGGACAAGTGGAAGCCATGAGGCCGGGTAGACTGGAAGGAAGCACAGGCCTGCATGTGGAAAGACAGAGACGTGCAGGAGTGAGGAGACGCGAGGGAAATCACCAGGAAGCGGCAGAGCCTCCCCAGCAGCAGGCAGCGAAGGCCCAGGTGCACCTCAGGCTGAAGCGCACGTCTTGCCCCGGGCATCCACAGCCGCTTTGAGTAATGTGAAGGACACACTGGAAGAACTGTCCTGCCCTTGGGAAAGGTGCCCAGGAGGAGGGTAGCGGCCACCTGGCGAAGCCATCACCTGGAGAGGGGCAGCTCTGAGGTCCCCTTCTCCCCCAACACTGCAGAGCTTCCACCATTCGCTGAGCTCCTAGGCTCCTAGAGACCTTGCTCCCCAGTGTGCTAACACAGAACTCTCCACCTCTCTGCTTCAGGCGTTCCTTCAAGAAACTTGTTCCAGGGCTAGGGAGATAGCTCAGTGAAATAATCACTTGCCTGGCAAACGCAAGGACCTGAGTTCAATCCCCAGTCCCGCCAAAAAAAATTACAGAAAATTTGTTCGGGTAGTGGCGGGCAAGAGAGCAGCTGTTCCCAGCCCCACTCTGCACCCCAGCGCCTACAGCTGGAAAGCCAGCCTGCAGCCCCGGGGGAATCGCCCGTCCTGTGTGTGTACACCACCCCTCACAACCTGCTCCTCTCCTTGTAGAGCTGCTCCAAGCGAAGGTCCTTCCTAAAGCAACCTGGTGTTCCTGGAAGCAGCCTGAGACGTGCGTGGGTCTCTCCGAAGCCCCTGCACCCACCCTCGCTCTCCTCTCATTACCACCAGAGGTCCAAGCCAGTCACAGGGCTCGGTGTGATCGGAGCTGTGCAGGTGGGTTTACGCTACCTGCCACCTTCCAGGCAGCGCGGTTCCTGGATCACCACACCCAGCTAAGACAAGCTCAAGGCGGGCATGATGACACACGTGGAGAGACGAGAAAGTGCCTCCCTCAGGTCCTGGGTGACTCAGTGCCCTGCATGTAGGGACAAAGGAAAACAACTGCTGAGCACTTGCTGGGCGCCAGGCGCTGCATGCAGGAGCCTCTCCTACTACCTTTGACCCAGATGGTGTCGACCTTTCACAGGCAAGGAGATCGAGGCCGGCAGAATTTAAACTGCAAACCCAACGTTCACCTCCAGGTGACTCTAAATCCCAGATCTGCCTGGCCCAGACAGCTGGAGTCCAGGCCCCTACGAGCACAAGGGCTGGGAAGTTCTGGAGAGGATCAGATCTATGTGAAGAGTCCGCAGGCCAGCCCAGATGTGTGCCTCAACCCCCCGGGCTCACATGCACTACTGACTACCTATGAGCCACTTTATTTGAGGGGAGAAAATTCCAAGGTAGTAGGAAGACAGCAAGTTCAAAAGATGGGGTTCACATCGCCCGTGCCACCATACGAGCAGCGGAACGCACTTCTCCTAAGTCCGGTTCCTCTGTCCATTGTGGTCACGCCAGGTGAGCGCACCCTGTGGGGTCCTCTTGCTCCCTCAGCCTGAACTCAGGTGTGGGGGGGGGGGCTCTGAGGACCGCAAGGCTCCGTCCAGTGACTCCAGTAGCCACCCATCCTCTGGAATCACCAACACCCAATAAGTGTCATGGGGCTTGGGGGAGGCTAAAGTGTACCTCTCATTTCAAAATGGTAAAGCCACATGAGCAAATGGCAGAAGCAGTGGGTAAGAACGCATGGCCACAGGATTGAGCTACATAGACTCCTCTTCAAAATGACTACCAGGCCACGTGTGAGGCCAAACACAATTCCAAAACCCTTCTGTGACATCCCTTTACAGAAGATAGACTAGAAAGTTTCCAGCAGAAGCAGAAACTGCACCTTAACATCCGTCTTTCTTCCAGTGTTCAAAATGCCTGGCTTCCAAAGAGGCCCATTTCCCAGTCTCCTACCCCCTTGAGCCCACTCCAGGGAGGACACCAAAGGCTTCCACGTTCCTATGGTAGGGACAAGCCTGAGGCCAGACATTAATTAGCAGAGCAGTTATTCTCAAGCACAGACCAACAACTCCCTGTCCTTTGGCCAGCTTTGCCAGAGCAAGCTGGCCAATGCTGCCTGGGCTCAGGCTCCAGTCCTGGAGAATGGAAAAGACAGGAAGGGCCAGCTGCTTCTCTCTGGTGGACCTTGGGAGGCTCTCCCAGGGGCAGAGGCCACCTCCCGGCATGGGCATCCTCTTTGGAAGCACTGCTGGTAGCTCAATTTCATGTTTTTAAATAAGAGATGATCACACCAGCAGAAATGGCACCAAAGCCACCTGAATGGAGGGTCCCACCAGGAACCGAGCCTAACACTTCTCACAGACCAGAGGTGCTCAGAGCTGTTTCCCTGTGACTTCAGACAGAAACCCTTGGCATTCTCACCACCAGGGCCTCCAGCTGCTCCCTCCACTCCTTTGGAAAAGATGCACCACCAGGGCTCAGTGCACGGCTCAATCCACAGCGCCAATATGGTGCCTAACAGCACTGCTGTCTCCCATTAACAGCCAGCTTCCTGCACCTCTGGGGACCTCCGGGGACCTCCAGGGAGATTCCAGGGCCTGAGCCCAGGAAGAAAGGAGGACGAAGAGAAGGAAATGTAAAATGAGGAGTAAAAACCAGTAAAGTGTCCTGGCCTGGGCAGCTCAGTGACATAGGGAGAGCCTGTCTCAAAATGAAAAGTAAGACCGGACTGCGAAGGACCTGGCTCAGCTCCAGTATTACAGCAAAAAACACGGCAAACCCAGTCGGCGGGTCTGAGATCACGCTGCAGACCTGCGGCTGTCCAGCTCTGGGGTGCTGAGCCAGCATCCTTTCTCACTAGACTCCCTAATTTCTTTAGCCCGGAAATGGGTGCACGGACGGCATGGACACACAGGTGGCTGTGGGACCGGAGGTGGGAGCTGAGCAGGGTGCACAGGGCAGCACGTGGGTGTCTCTCACTCCTTGCTGGTCTCCCAGGATGGCTTCCAGATGCTCACAATTACACAAGACGCAAGTCACAAGCAGGCTCCATACTCCTCCTGTGGCTCTGCCAGTGTGCGCACTGGAGGCGAGCCTCCTTCAGGGAGCTGCCCCTGCTTGCCTCAGCATCACTTGCTGGCTCTTCTCCCATCACCAGTTGCCGACAGGAACCGAACTTCTGGACTCTGGGTGCTGGAGGCCGCCTGAGGCGAAGGGGTGCGTCTCTGCAACCCTGGCATTTGGCCACAAGCCTGGAAAAGGATCAGGTACAGGAGACCTCAGGGAGGCCAGCGGCAAAAAAGGCTGAATGCAAGCCCCACTCGGGCTTCAAGAAGCCAGAGCGCCCATCACTGCCCCGCAAGGGGCTCACCCTGGAGGCCCCAGCTGCCCGTGACTCAGACACCACGGGGAATGATGACTCAGCAGCACAGGACAGAGCGGGCCCAGCCTCCTGGAGCTGCCCCCAGGGGTGGGGGTCTCATGCCAGGCAGGGAGACTGACTCAGCCAGGAGAAACGTCCCACCCTGCCCCTGTGCCCCCACTTCTGGCAACTCACTGGCCTGGCATCCCCGTGGCACCACGTGACCCATCTATTGCTGTGCCAGGGTAAACAGGCAGGAAACGGGAGCTGGGGCCACTTCCCGGCCCAGGGTGAGGTCATGCTGGCAGCGGACAAACATGGCAGTGCATGGAGCTGGGTGGGCGGCCCCCCAGGGCAAGAAATGGCCTGCCGCCTGCAGCCTCCTGCCGGCTCCAGCTGCTGACTTGGGGCTGAGAGACAGGAGCCAGGGCATGAAGCACAGAGCAGGTGAGGGCAGAAGATGACGCCGCTAGGACTCGTGAAGCCACAGGCACAGCAGCGGAGTTTCTGAACAGAACCCCAAGTGCACAAGCAATTACCTCGAAAGTCAACCAATCAAATCCAGCACAGTCAGAGAGCTTTGGCACAAGGGAGACCACCGCAGAGGGAAGAGACGGCCCCCAGGATAGGGAGGAGTGTGTCAGCTACTCCTCAGACTGAGAACTGATACCTGGGATGCGTAAAGGACTAAAAACAACGGGCCTCAGAGCTGGGGAGATCGCTGGGCAGTCGAAGCACCTGCCCGGCAAGGGCAAAGACCCGAGTTAGTTCCCTGGAATCGTACGCTGTGCCGGCCCCTGAACCACAGGCGTGCCATGCCAGTCACTGGAACCGGGCGTGGTGGCACACACCACACCTGTAATCCTAGCACTGGGGAGGCTGAGACAGGAGGACCACCATGAGTCCAAGTTGTGTAGCAAGACCCTGTACCAAATAAATAAAGAAAAGACTAAAAATAAAAGACTCTTAAAAGAAAGAGACTCAGCTGAAAATCAGGCAACTAAAACGCACAGATTCTTCTCTGAAGAAGTACAAATGTCCAATAAATACATGAAAAACATGCTCAGCATCGCTGGTCCCTGGATAAGCGCAACAAGACAATATGGAGATTCCATTATTCCAGGAAGAACGGCTATGATCTGGAAAGAGAAACCAGTGGCGGCTCGGCTGGGGCACAGGAGGGGAGACCCGCAGGACTGACACTTCTACGTGTGGGGAGCAGAAACCACCACAGCCACTTTGGAAATCATGGTAGAAATCCCATCCAAGCCGGCTCTTTCCCTCCTAGGAACGTTCCCAGAACATCGCACTACAGAGCCGCATGCACAGCCATCTGTATAGCAGCCCAGCTCATAATGTCCAAGTCCTGAGGGCAGCCTTTGTGTCCACCACGAGACGAGGAGAGAGAGAGGTGATGTTTTATACACGGCGGAGCACTGCTCTGCCTTGAAGAATAAAGCTGACTCGTTTGTAGGAAAAACGGATGCACCTTGAGGCCATAATGTCCAGTGAAATAAATCAGCTGTAGGAGCTCCAGTACTGTGTGGTTTCTCTTATATTAAAAAAAAAAAAAAAAAGTAGACCCAGGCCTAGAGGCACATGTCTATAACGCAGTGTTTGGGCTGAGGCAGGAGGAGGATCCATGTCAGTTAGCAGGCATCCTAGACTACACAGTGAGTTCCAGGTCAGTCTGAACTGCATAGCAAGATCTTCTCTCAAAAACAGCAAACCCAAACTATAAATAAAGAACAAAATAGAAGACAGATAAATGGGAAGGGACCAGAAGATGGCTAGAGGGTGATGTGACATGGGGAGGAAAATAACCAGACGCACCACATCCATGCACCAAATACCCACCATGGAGGTAGTAGTTATGTCATGGGGGGAGGGGGACACCCAAGTGCAGGTGATTCTGTACCACCAGCCACAGACTAAAGCAGCCCTGCTGCCCGTCCCCTGGATCTGGTCTTCCTCTCTCTATCAGATTCCCACACACACTGGTATCACACTCCACCCCTGCATGAACTCAGACTCCTGGGCCCAGCAGCCAGCATCTGGGTGGAGCTCCTCAGCCATGAGAGCTCCTTCTGCCCTTTCTTCTCTGAAAAGCCCAGGTAGCTCATGGTCTGCCTCTTCCAGGTAGCCCTCCTGAGATCCTGAAAGTGTCGCTCTCCACCTCCCCGGGCCCACTTGTCCCATCTACTGCTTAGCACAAGTGTTTTCGAAAGGTCCACCCACAGCCACACCTGGACCCCAGGCCTGGGAGATTCACCCTCCTCCCACCCAGAACTGCAGGGCCAGGAGCAGATGCTTGGTAAGCTCAGGCCAGTGGCTTTTTCAGATCTGAAATCTGGATACTCTAAGCAGGATTGCATTTGTTCCCAAGCAACTACTGTGCCAGCCAAAGTCACTGCTTACTGGGGGGCACGTCTGTGTCACCTCAACACAGTGTTTGAAGTCACAGAGGCAAAGGAAACATGTCCTCCACAGCCTCCACATCCAGAGAGGGCAGCCAGAACCTGAGGAACACCCCTCCCTGCCACCCCACTGCCAGAAGAAAGAGTGCCAGGCCCTCCACACCTGCTGGAGCTCAGTAAGGAGAGCTGCTGAGGCCCCTGCTCCTTGCTGTCCCAGCGTCTGCCCAGCCCCTCCCGCCCCTCCTGCTCAGCACTGCTGGGAGTCAGGAATTGCACCACGTGCTTGGCGTATGCTAACTCACCCACAGCCTCACGCCTGCGAAACAGATCCTCTTATGATGTAATGTCACCCTGTTACACCTTCCCCAACTCACACGGGTCATGTGGCAC
>PVKN010041663.1:0-10510 GCA_004027915.1 Capromys pilorides
GGTACGCGAGCTCAAGAGCACTTCCGGCCTGTGGGGCGGAAGTGGGGAATACCCTGGCAACCGGGCTGTTTGGCTTGGTGTTATTGCGTGCAGGGTCCGCTCGTGGGGAAGCCGTGGTCTCGGTGGGAGGTAGTTCGCGTCTGAGAGGTGGAAGAAGACTGGCTATAGGCTGGAAGCACCTTGGAGCCATTTTGCAGGTGGGGCTTCAGACAGAAGAAGCACTGACAGCTAGCTCAGCCGGGCCGCGTAGCAGGTCAGGTGGAGTGCGTCCCAGACCCGAGCCCCCGACCTCAGCCAAACCCACCTCTTACCCCTGGAGCGAGGCGGGAGGGGCCTCGGAACTCCACAAAATGGGCCTGGGGAAGAGGGCAGCGAGTCCTGGGACAGGATGCACGTTAGTTGTTTTCCGGGCACCCGCCAGGGTCATCCTCCCTCAAGTTCCGCAGTTCCTTGCATTACAGTTCAGGAAACTTAAGAAGATACTGCTACCATTGATAGCGAACACTGCTATTGACTGAGCATTTGGCGCTGTTGAAGGAGCTGAACAGGCCCACAGTACCCTGTAATGGGAAGGAAGGATCTACAGAGATGATAACTCGCCCCATCTTCTAGCCCCTCACCGAGCTGTGCTGCAAACATGATCTTACTGTTTCGAATTTATAGTTTTTGTTTTTGTTTCTTTGTACTGGGACTCGAACTCAGGATCTTGTGTTTGCTAGGCAGGTGTTTTTGCCGCTGAGCTATATTCCCAGCCCTCGAATTCATAGTAAAGACTGGCAGACCTTGTGTGGATTTGCTCAGAGTCTACCTAAACAAAAGGTAGAGTTAGGATTCCTGCTTATGGAGTTTAAAATTTAACTTTCTAAAATTAAAATTCCCCCACAGTTTTCTGAGTGTCAATAGGATCATTTCCTTCAAAAAGTGTAGTCAGGTGGAGCAGATGTGCCACACATTGCTGCTTAGATAAAGGAATGTAAAACCCAGCTAGACCGGAGACTCAGTCTGCCTGGGGAAAGTGGTTTGAAGAAGCAGGAGTGGAAATAATAGCATAAACCCTAAAGAGCATATGAATACAAGAGAGTTCACCATGGCTGCCTTACTCTCTCCTCCCTGCCCTCTGTTTATTTGGTGAGCTAACAGGAAGTGCCAGTTGAGTCTTGGGCTTGGGTATTCACCTGTGAACAAGATCTCCACACATTCTGCCTTCAGGGAGCTGAGTCTTGTGGGAGGGGCAGGTAAATGGCAAGACTAGTATGGGCACAATAGGAGAATTTCTGCAGTACTGTGGGAGCTTAGGAGGTGCACATAACCAGAACTGGGGTGGGGCTGTATGACAGGACCTTCCAGAAGACAGGATTCAATGGGAACATTCAACTCCAGAGGAGGGCTAGATCCCTTGCCTGGAAAGGAAAGTGTCAGATGGGTTTTTAGCATTAGGAAGTTTTCAGGCAAAGGGAAGGAAAAGAGGAGAAAGGAGCCCAAAGGAAAACCTAGAGTACCCTGTGGGCCAAATAATTTCCGTTGACATGGGGTCATAAGAAATAGTGTCCTTGGAGCTGGGCGTGGTGGCGCATGCCTGTAAAAACCCTACCCAAACAAAACTCTGAACTTAAAACTCTCACCCCTTTTTACTGGCTCCTATATTTAAAGATGAGAGATGGGTCAGCAAGATGCTTTAGTGGTCTAAAGCGCCTGCTTAGGAAAGCTTAGGTAACCACAGGGACCACAGTTCGATCCCCACCCCCAGGGCAGGCTGAGCTGGCCATATTTTAAATAAATAAAAATAAGGAGGAGAGAGCTTGACTTCTTATTTCTCCTCTTCGATCCTCCACCCCACCCTGGGTGGACTGTGTGGCTTTTGACTACCCTCTGTTGGTGCAATAGGGTTGACCTAGGATTATAGCTCAGGCTTGCTTTCAGTGCTTCCCTCTGCCCTTGGTTTCTGGAATCCTCCACCACCTGACGTGGGTCCATTGTCCCTTTAGGTGGCGCTCTTAGGCTAAGTCTTTTCTGGATGGTGCTTCTCTCCCACTCGGCCGGCATCTAGTCTACAGGAAACAGGTGTCCTGTGACCCAATAAATTTGAGGTTCAGCCTATTTCATATGCAGCTGCCTCTTCTGCTTTGCTACTTGCCATCGTGACTTTTCTAGCCTGGGTCCTGCATCACCCTTGCTATCTGCAGGCCAAATGAATTTAGGACTTTTTTCTTGTTTTATGAATTATTCCAAGACATGTGAATATTTGAAATCAAAGATAGATGCTAGTGGGAGGAGCTTTGTTTTTCGAGACAGGGTCTCACTATGTTGTTCAGGCTTAAGCTCACTGTGTAGTCCAGATTGGCCTTGGCAATCTTCCTGCCTCCTCTCCCAAGTGTTGGGCTTACATGCATGCGCCAGCACATCTGGCTTCATGAGCTTTGAGACACCGAAAGGTGAAAGGCGAAGCATTAGTTGGGGAGAAAGCATAGAAAGCACAGCGGGAGCAGTGGGTGGGGGAAGACATTTCATACCCAATAACTTTAATCTTCTTAGACAAAAACTAGAAAGGAGAATAGGGCTCCTGGGGTTGAGAAGATTTGGGTAACAATTCTGGTCGCCAGAGTAATTAATACTGGGCAAGTGAGGAAAGATGAGAAAGAGATTAGCTAGTGGCCATGGGAACTAAGGTGAAGTTAGAAAGTGTGTGTGCTGTGTGCTCAAGCCAGTGGGTGGGTCCCATGCCTAAGTCACAGACCTACACTTAGGGGTTCACATTCTGGGGCCCATAAGTTCATGGGTCTACACAGGGTACTTATTTTTATTTTTTACTTTTATTTATTTATTTTTGTCTTTTTGAGACAGGCTCTCACTATGCAGCTCAGGCTGGTGTTGAGCTGACCTTGTGCAGAAGTTGTAGCCCAGGCTGGTCTCGAACTCACACTGATCCTTCTGCCTCAGCCTCTCAAGTGTGGAATTATAGGTGGGCACCACCATGCCCACCTCTCTAACTTTCATTTTTTTCCAATAAAGTACATACAAGTCAGGGTATTGATGCCAACACTGGTGCTCAGCCTCATTTCCCCTCAGAGAATAAGGACACCAGTAGGATTGATTATGGACCTCAACTCTTGCCCCACTGGTCCCTGTTCAGCCTGAGCCAGGAGTCCAAAGTAAAGCTTGTGGCCTGGCTTTTCCAGGTTAATCTAGTGATGTCTCTTCACCAGAAACAAATGCCTGTCAGTTGTGTCCACAGGTACTGTATGGGGCTGGGCTATTTGATAGGTGAGCACTGGGCTAAATGCTCGGTGTTCCAGAGCTCCTATGAGGAGCCCAAGGTCAGGCCCAGTCCTGTCAGAATGGCAGGCCCCGGGCACGGTCAGACCGGGGAGGTGGGGAGAAGTGCTCATGTGCCTGGCTCTCCCTTAAGCTCTAGCAGTCCCAGTAGAGAATCTCTTTTCAGCAGACTATTTGCCCCAAATATGAGATGTATAATCACTGGATGTGAACTCACAGCCCAGTTGCTTCTGGATTTTTGTGGTCGGAGAAGGCCACACCACAGGCCTCTGATAAGAAGCCCAGGTGGGTTGTCTTACAGAGGGTGTGCAGTGTGCAGGAACAAGGCCTGTGTGGCGCTCAGCTGTGCAGACAGAAGGAGTGCCACAGCTGTGTTGATTGCTCAGCGGGATCAGTACATAGAAGAGCTATCTTTTATCTGTATCAAGCTGGTCCTACAAGAGATGTTTCTGTTTGTCTTTTTTGAGATAGGGACTTACTATACAGTTCAGATTGGCCTTGAGCTCACTATGTAGCCCAGGCTGGTCTAGAACTCTCAACAATCATCTTGTCTCAGCCTCTTGAATTCTGGGAACACAAGAGGTATTTCTTACAACCAACACCCCTTCAAGCCATCTCCCATGCAAGAACAATCACCCCAAAAACCCTGGAAAACTAAGAAGAGATGAACTATACTGAGATACCAGCACAAATGGGGACATCTTAAATTTGCCATTTGGACTTTAATTTTCTTGGCTAGGTCATCAGGAAAATGGGATATGATATATGAAACAGTGGCAGAGACTACCCTAAAACAATTGGTATGATAAAAATTAAGTATGGAGGACCACTGGGACAGCTCCCCCGGAGCAAAGACAGTTTGCCTTCATTGTGATTCACCTTTGCCCTACTTCCAAGTGTACGGATATTTACAGCGTTGGCTAGGATAATACTCTACCTGCCTGTTTGGCTTTAAGAAATGCAAATAGTTCTAGCTGAGGTATCCGATGGCTTTACAGCAATGGGAAAGGTCTGTGTTGCTCTGCCTGTAGCTCCACTAAATGTGTGCTAGGCCAGAGAGAGATGAAGTGCTGTAATCTGAGACTTAACCTCAAAAAAGAGGCCATGACCTCCAGGGCTAAAAAAGCCAGACTTCAGAGCCGAAGTAGCTGACCCACAACGCAGGATACTGCTTGAAACTGCTACGCAGATTCCTCCCAACTTAGAGGCTGCCTGCCACGCCATCCTCTTTCTGCGTACCTCTCTCTGCACATTGCAGCGGTGCTGCTGTGTCACCTACCCAGCCCAGCTGCCAGCACTCACCTACTCCCACTATCCTCTCAGTCACGCAACCCCAAGCCACTCCTCCTCTTCAGGAATTAATAAAACCCAGGTTCAGCCCTGGGTTGTGACCCTTGCTCCAGGTGGCCTTTGTTCTGACTGGACTTAGGACCCCCCTGGCTCCCCACAACTGCAGATATGTCTTTGTTTCTTTATTCTTGTCATGGGTTGCATTGCAAGTGGCAGATTGGAATTTACTTGTCAGAATTCTAATAAATTTTCCCTGGGGTTATAATTTATAAACTCTGGACCTTGATGAGGTCTGAATGGACTCCTATAAGTAAGCAACTTTTTTTTTTTCTTTGTAAAATTCATATGAGAAAAATTTGATCAGGGGAAAAATAAATTTAGTTCATCAAAACTGAAAGTAGAAAAAAATTTGGTTTAGTTAATTGTGAAAGATGGAAAATCAGTGAAGGAATTAAGCTTGCTAATGGGGTTGCTTTCCTACCCACTGTGAGGTGTTTCTCCTCGGTGATGCCTGTCTACCATGTCACCCTGCCATGGGACAGGCTGATTAAGGACTGAAACTTCTACACATTGTGAGTCAAACAAACCTTTGCTTCTTTAAAAAACAAAACAAAACAGACAAAAAAAACTTGCTAATGGAAACCACTAAGGTAAATAATTTTGGCAAAAGGTCACCCCTATTAGTTTAATATTTTGTATAAAAACACAGTACCAGAATATTCTTAAGGCCCACATGGGGAAACTGAGAACATTCAAATTTCTCAGCATTTGGAGTGCTAACAGTGATGCTGACTAGCATTTAGTTTTCACCATCGAGGCTGGCAGTGCCCCTGAGCTCAGTTCACCCTCTCTTGGAATCATGCCGTTAGGTTTGGGGACTGCCCCAACACTCTGACCACAGGGGAAGGGCAGTTGTTGCTTGGCCAGAGGGTGCCTTCTTTGAGGAAGAGAGGGAGCCATAGGGTGTGGTCCCTGGGACTGGGCTGACCTGGATAGAGATAGTCCCTTGGCTACTTACTGAGGAAATGGGGGTGGGGTGGGGAGAGGAGAGCCCTAGGCCAGATGGTTGGGGCCAGCTTTTAGGTTGGCTTAGTGAGGTTGCAGCCCATCCTTTTCTTTGTGGAAGGAGGTCTCCCAGGAATCCACACACGGAAAACCAAGACCCTGTGGTTACACTGGCAAAGGTGGTAACGGTAGCTAACAAGGTATTAGTGATAGAGGTGTCAGGCGAACAGGATAACCACTGCACGACGGAAACAATTTAGTGATGGAGGTGAATGAAACTCCCAAACCTGAAAGATATCCGGAATGAATTCGTGTTCTCTAAGACTGAAGAATTAATTTTAGGAACAATGGAGGTTAAAAGCAGAATATATTTATTGAGGGACAGAAGGGGCCCTGAGTGGGTTGCCAAGGAACCTCCCTTTTCTGGGGGTTTTATAGAGCAAAATCATGACGTGAGGTGAATCTAAAAGTGGGAAACATAGGAACTTGCACATGAGGGGAGACAAAACTGTAGTCCACCAATAAGATTATAATTATAAAACTGATTAAATCAGGTTCAAATGGGGAATTGAGTAACATAGCAAGCAGACAAGAATATGGAGCAGGGACTTTTCCTATAGGAAGCTGGGTTAATAACTCTTCCTGGCTTTTTCAAGGTGATTGATACCCATTGAAAATATCAGACCCAGAGGCCCATCCCTATAGAGGTATGTGGCTGTATTTGTTTAATCTTCTATCTAGTGGTCTGACCCACAGTGGAAGTGCCTGTTTCTCCCACAGTTGCAAGGTATCTTGTCTTCCATACTGGCCCCTTTGAGGGCCTAGTCCTATCTTATTGTGGGTTTGTAATCAATATAGGAATCCAAGTAGACAATTAAAATTAGAAAATCTTTTTATTAGCTGAGCTCAGTGACTGTCAACAAAACACCCCTGTTTCAGAGTCTAAGTGAGCGATCTTGCCTAGAAAACATGAAGAGTATATAAAGGGGGAGAGAAAGACAAAAAGAAAACACAAAAGAGAATATGCAATCTATCCTGCTTGTCAAACAGATCAGCAGATATCCTGCCTGTCAGCAAAAAATCTATAGCTTGCTATATACATCTGGCTACTTTTTTCCCCTATTACTGCTTAGGTTAATGCTTCCTCAGGGTATATTTCCTCCATATGGTTACTTGTTTCACACGCAGCCAGTTTTTACAACTCTGGGGTCAGCTAAAGTTTATCATGGCAACACACATGCTAAGAGTCTAGGTTTAGGCCATCACAATATGACTGCCTATACTATTTCTATGTAACTCAGCTGCCTACAACATTTCCCTTTCTGAAGAAGTAACCTGAACTGCCTTGAGGGAACCACTTCAGCTTTTTCAGGCTCAAAGGGGTCACAGTTGTTGACCAGCAGACAGAGATGCTCTTCAGGGGTTCTGCTAAAGACCCTTGACAAACACCACACATTTTCATCTTGGGTAGGCATATAGCTTTAAGTCTGGGGGAGACAAAGTGAAAGAAACAATTGAGTATGTGTGGATCAAGTAATACCAACAGGATAATTATTAATACAGTCCACAATGATTTCCAGTAATCATTGAGGAGCTAGTAATGGCTTTCCATAAAGAGGATAAAGGTAAGGGAATTTGAATTTGATGTATTATTGATTTGCTGTCTAATATCTTGAACAGCTATTGAGATAGTAGCAGAAGAATCAGGAAGGTACACATAACATTTAGTTTTTACAGTTTTATAAATATCCTTCTGTGCTGCTGTTAGAATGTCTAATGCCGTCCAATTTTGGAGGATGGCCTGTCTCCTTAATCTTAATCTTTTTATTTGGGAGAGAGAGAACAGCTATGGTATCACTGAAGGCCCACTGAGTATAGTTAGTTAAAGCCTTGATATGTGTCATATAACCTTTTCTCTATGCAAGATTGGGTGGGTATCATTAAAATAAATTTAAAAGTAATCTAGCATATTTGTTACAGGTTTCCTTTTCTCTCTCTCTTTTTTTTTTTTTTTTTTGTATTTTAGGGAAGGGTCTACAGGGTATTCAGGGTCTCACTGCTAGATCAGACTCCTAGTGATCCGCCTGTTTACAGCCTCCCAAGAGCTGGAATTACAGACCACCTCTAGTCTCAATTGCCCTATCAGCATGCTGGGGGCGGGGGCAGCGCCAAGGAGCAGGCCCCAGGCCCGGGGAAGAACCCACCCCCACCCCGCCCTGAGCACCTGCTTGCAGGGGCTTTAATCTGCTGAGGTATTTGGCCTGCCCTCTTGTTACAGGTTTTAACTGGTTACCTGGGGTCTGGCGTCCTCTAGTCAAGATCAAATTTTCTGAGAAGTTAGAGCATTGATAACCAAAGCATGAATTTACAAATAAGTTTAGAAACTATTTGCTTTTGGTGGTACCAGGGATCAAACTCAGTATCTTGGGCTTGCCAGGCAAGCACTTATTCCCCTGAGCTAGCCCCCTAGCCCCCTAGAAACTATTTTTAAGGGTTAGCAATTATAACCCACTGGCTCATAGACCTCTTTATTGATGAATTCTGACATTTTGTCATTAAGTCCCTCTAAATTTTTGGTGACTTATACTTCAGACGCTATTAATTTAGAAATGACTTTTTCAACTTCAGACATTATTTCTGATCTGATTCCCTCTATGCTTTTCTGCAGCTGTTTTTTAACTTCAGTCTCTAGTAATTCAAAGATTTCTTTTTTAACTTCAGAAGTTATCTCCAATCCGAGTTCCTCTATACATTTCTGCATTTGTTTACTTCAGATACTACGAATTCAGAGATTTCAGCTGCATGATTCCCAATTTCTTGTATGGTAGAGGCTCCTGTATCTGGTACAGGTGGACTCAGGACCTGAGATTGCATTTTGCTTCTTGTCGGTATCATTCTGAGTAGCTGTGATCTTTGGTGCAGGACTGTGTGCCCGCGGGTGCTCGTTCAGTCCAGACTGCTGGGTCGGCTGAGCTGTTTGTAGGCCAGGGGAGGGGTGTTGATGACTTATAAAAACCAAGTCAATACTTTATTATTATTTTTTTGCTGTCAGTGATTTTTTTTTTAAATTTTATTTATTTATTTGTTTGCTTGTTGTGTTTGTTTGTTTCTTTATTTATTCATTTTGTGGCTGGCTCAGCCTGCCCTGGTGGTGGTGCTGGTGCAGCATGTGGTGCCGGGGATCGAACTGCAGTCCCCGCAGTTGCCTGAGCCCTCCTAAGCCGGCGCTTTAGACCACTGAACCATCTCACCGGCCCTGCTGTCAGTGATTTTAAGTAATATAAATACTTGCATGTTTTTGAACTTAAAACTTACTGTCTTTTAAACTTAAGATTTAGAAATTCACAGAATATTTGCAGTGTGAGAATAGGAAAATGTTTTTGTCTTTCAATTTGAAAACACTTGTAAATACTGGCCGAAATTATGACATTCAAACATTTACCCATGTTCATGTTAAGTAGATATGGGAGGTATACACAAAAATTGGACACACTATGTATATTTCTCTTTTAAAATGTATGTTATTTTCCACAAATCAAAATACATAATATATTTAATATGAAACATTAGGCAATGTGAATTTTGAGATATGCAATCTGAATGGTCCCACCTGTATTGACTATCAGCATGAACTACCAGAGGAGTTACGTCAGCAGCCAACCAGATGAACTCATACACAGCTATCACGACATACATGGCACTTAGTCAGATTGAACCAGTGTCCCATTCAGTGTCAGCAAGGGGCCCTGCCGTGGGCTTTTTCTTTTAACAGCAGGGCTCTGAGTTTTGTTCCGAAGATAAGACCTGGCTCCATCTAGAGGCCCAAAGCTGTTGTACGCTGTGCAGCCAGTGTTTTTAGACTTTTTTCTTTTACCCTAACAAGATTCTGTCTGCCCTTGGGAACTTGCTTTGACGAATGAAATACTCTTTTTAAGTTTTTGTGCATGAACAACAATATATATTACATTTGTATAAACTAGTCTTAGCATCATTTTTATTAGTTGGCAGCCTGCATATAAATGACTGTTTAACATACATTTGTTAAATATCTCCTCAGGATGAGAGAGCTGCGCTTTTCCACATAACTAAAAGAAATGGGTGAAGAGAAAGTTACCCCAGTTACAACTTAAGTGAGATGTCTGAATGACTTTTTATTGCAGTGTGATGCTGGAAGGAAGGCCAGGGTTGGAAAAGGACAGAGAACTATACCAATGTCCAGCAATAGGCTGGGCTTTTTTTTTCCTTAGTCGTGATTAGTCAGGGATCCTCTGTGGAAAGGACAGGTAGAGACAACAGCCAGAGAGAGAGGAGGCAGCCCCAGGCCCCTCTTTCTTTGTGTAGTCTCCTTCCCTAGGCAGCCTTAGCAGTTAGGGCTTGGCTGGTGGGCCCTCTTAAGGCCCACTCTTAAGGTGACCTGGCTTTTGACAGTGGTAGTGGATGAAGATAGTTGAGTTCTTGGAGCTCCAAGAATCAAACTTAGGATCTGTTTCTCTTAGTGCTGCAGCAAATGTAGCCACTTCTCGGTCTCTTTGGCCTCTTCTTCATTACAGTTATAAAATACTGAGGAGAGGCTGGGTGTGGTGGTGCACGCCTGTAATCCCAGCACTTGGGAGACTGAGGCAGGAGGATCAATGTGAGTTCGAGGCCAGCCTGGGCTACAAAAGTGAGCTCAAGGCCAGCCTGAACTGTGTAGCGAGACTCTGTCTCAAAAAAAGAAACAAACAAAAACTGAGGAGGCAATTTTACTATCAAGTGAACTATATGGAGCAAAAGCCATCTTCTTTTTTTTAAAAATTATTTATTTATTTATTTATTTATTTGTTTGCTTGTTGTGTTTGTTTGTTTCTTTATTTATTCATTTTGTGACTGGCTCAGCCTGCCCTGGTGGTGGCGCTGGCGCAGCATGTGGTGCCGGGGATCGAACTGCAGTCCCCGCAGTCGC
>PVKN010041664.1:0-10520 GCA_004027915.1 Capromys pilorides
CCCAGTGTGTCCTACTGGCCCCGCCCTTAGGGTACACTGAGAATGCAATTGAGACTGGGCGTGGTGGTACGTGCCTATAATTCCAGCACTTGGGAGGCTGTAAACAGGAGGATCACTACGAGTCACATCTGTGCAGTGAGACTCTGTAGACCCCATGCTAAATACAAAAAAAGAAGAAAGAAAGAAAGAAAGAAAGAAAGAAAGAAAGAAAGAAAGAAAGAAAGAAAGACAGACAGACGGGCCGGCGAGATGGTTCAGTGGTCTAAAGCGCCTGCTTAGGAAAGCTCAGGCAACTGCAGGGACTGCGGTTCGATCCCCGGCACCACATGCTGCGCCAGCCCCACCACCAGGGCAGGCTGGGCCAGCCACAAAATAAATAAAGAAACAAACAAACAAACACAACAAGCAAACAAACAAACAAACAAATAAATAAATAAATAAATACATAAATTGAAAGAAAGAAAGAAAGAAAGAAAGAAAGAAAGAAAGAAAGAAAGAAAGAAAGAAATCAACCAATAACAAGTTCTGGCAGGGCCATGGACAAAAAGGAACCTTTTTCCGCTGTTGGTGGAAGTGTAGACTGGTATAATCACTATGGAAATCAGTGTGGAGATTTCTAAATAAATAAATAAAAGCAGCAATTCCACTTCACCTGGTTATTCCTTCTTTGCATCTTCCTAAAAGAATCCACAGCATACCACAGTGCTATGGGCACCCCCACGTCGACAGCACCACAGTTGGTAATAGCTAAATCTTTTAAATAGCGCAAAGCCCCATCCACAGACAAGTGGATCAAGACAGTGTGACTTTTTGGATGAGGGAGTACTGCTCACCCATGAAGAAGGATAAGCTGGAGCCATTTGCGAGTCCATGGATGGAGCGTGCTCTTAAGTGAAATTCAACACTTGTATATAAATATAGCATTGTTTCTCTGCTGTGAGAAACCGGAAGGGTACAAAAGGACCAGAATGTATACCAGCTATTTTGAAATCAGAAGAAACTGAAAAATGGGGAATGGGAACAAGAGAGGGAGGATGAGGGGAAAAGGAAGGGAAAAGAGGAATAAGAAGAGAAGGAAAAATGGAAGCGAAGCTACTGGAAATAAGGAAGGGAAGAGGGGTTGAAGGAAGAGGAGGGGAGTGGAATAGGGGGAAAAAGGGAACTCAGTTAGGTCATATACACGGACAAAGTCCCTCTGAGGAAAGCAACCATTCTGTATATTGAAAATGTACCAGTAAATTTAATTCATAAAAATAGAACAAAGGCAGTTAAGTTAGAATACTAGAGCTCAGAGCTCTACCGAGCAGGGTGAAAATAGTAATTCGGAATGTCTAATGCCTTTTGCAGACCCGCTGTGGACTCTGCTAATTAGTGAAGCGGTAATTTCCACTGTGCTGCATTGGCACTCCAGCCCGGGTTCCCACAGGAAGGCACTGAGGACCCGCCAAGGTCCGCACTGCAGCGAGCCCTGCGAGCGCCCGCCGCCTCTCAGGCCCGGGCAGCCCAATGCCCACGACGGTTCCCAAGGCCACGTGTCCTTCCCAGGGCTAAATGCTGATGCAGGGAAGCCTCTCAGCAGGGTTTCAATTAAATCTCTTTCCCCTGGGGCTTTCCACGCTAGATGCTTCCCTTGCCCCTCTCTGTTCCTGTCACGTCTCTGTTTTCCCCAAACCCTCTCCACACAGGCTCATGGTGAGGAAAGCTGACAATTACAGGGGTCAAGGCATGGGCTCAAAGCAAGCTGCAAAACTTTTTAAATTAAACCCTTGGGATTTCGAGAGTTGTAATTAGAACACATGCACTGAAGTAACCTAACCTAGCCTAACCTAACCGAATTTACCCTAATCTAGCCTTGCCTTGCCTTGCCTTGCCTGGCCTGGCCTGGCCTGGCCTGACCTAACCCTGCTACACATAGCTGTCATTCTGGGCCCTCTGGTCTGCTCTTCCCTGGCTACTGACGTCCTCATAAGAAAGGCTATTTCTTCATGGACCATCTTGCCTCACCAGGAAGCAACGTTTTCCTTGAGCCTTCTGAGAAGTGTTGCACATTCTCCATGGCTTGAACAATGAGGATGGACTTCAAGTTTTCAGTGCTAGAGTAGGGTGCTGGCTATGGACTTACATCTCTGTGTCGGTGAAAATTTCCTCAAATTAAGTCCCCAGAATTCTAGAGAATAAACGACTAGGAATAGTGCCAAGATTGACTCCTGAAGCCAAGTCCCTTTCCTTTCCCTCATCACATGAGCACTTATTGTGCACCTGCTGAGAACCGCATCCTCTCCCAGCTGCTAGGATGGGGCTGTGAAGGACACCCAAGATCTCTTACTCGTGGATTTCCCACACTTGTAACTAAGAAAGATGATCAAGGAGCAAGCAGAGAATACATGTTAGTGTATTAGTCATGTAGTAATAAACATTGCACAAATATTTAAAATGCGGTGACAGAGAAGCTGGTTTCTTCCTTCTTTCTGAACCTGCACGGTCAGCATATAGAACCCGCTATCTGCTCATTGGCATTCCTACGTCTCCAGTCAGACGGCTGCCAGCTTCAGCCAGGATGTGCATTACCCCTCTAACGGGTCCCTATCCTACCCCCTAGAGTCCACTCTTGTTGCCCAAGTCACAGCGATTTCTTCACAGCATGAGCCCATCATGGAACTCACTTGCAAGCACACCACCAAGAGCGTCCTCCCTCTCGTGGAGTGAAACCTAGCCCTGCCCACGGCTCATGCAGGAACGTGCAGCATGGAATGCGCTGCTTCCTCTCTAGCCTGGCTCTGCTCCTCTCCTCTCTTCAGGAGCTCGCTCTGCTTCTGAGTACAACACTGACATTTTGCTGCATTGGAAATATTCTTTCGCCATCCGTTTCCCATTTCTTTAACTCTGCCCAAATACTACATTTCCACAGAAACAGTCACTGGCCCTCCCCACTACAATTGCATGGTATCCTGTGTTTTTCACCTTTGTCCTGCTTTATGCTTTACTGTGTCAATAAACATTACTTGATATATTTATTTATGCGTTTTTCTTAACTGACTCACATGTAAATTTCACTTAAAAGGAGTTTTATCTGTTTTTTGCTTTGTTGTTTGATACCAGGGATTGAACTCGGGACCTTGCACTTGCCAGGTAGGCACTTACACTGCTGAGCTATCTCCCCAGCCCCTATATGTTTTATTCCGCGCTCTATCCGAGTACCTAAATTGATACCTGACACACAATGAAGGCTCAGTATTTGTTATAGGAAAAAAATATGACCATATGCAGTGCACAATGATCAAGGGCCTTTTTTTCAAGCACATGAGATTTTCTGGAATGTGCTAGAGGACTGGATCATGGGCTCTATATTTTTCTCATTTCAATAAAAATACACATCAAGAAATAGTAGAGTATATCACAAGCCACTGTGTATGCCATATGTTATCAGAATAATCATCAGTAATGTCTTTCAAATTCTAGTTCACTAAATATCAGGACGTTGTCAATACAGTTTAGCTGGTTGTCAATAGTCTTTCCTCATGAAGAAAAACCAAGTCAAGCAGGGTGACACATGCCTGCAATCCTAGCACCTGGGAGGCTGAGGCAGGAGGATCATTGTGAGTTCACGATCAATCTGAGATACAAAGCCAGCTTCAGGATAGCCTTAACTGCATGGGAAGACGCTGTCTCAAAAAGAAAAAAAAAAAAAACTGACACAATGAAGAAAAAAATAAACTCCAAGATTTACCATCCATAACACAGGTCAGTGTTGGTGAAAGGTTCTTTCGATTACATGTGGTGGGCTTTGTGAGTGTATAGTGAAATACAGTGTCAAATGTGTATCTCGTTATAGGTCATATTTTAAAGTTTTGAAAAACAATTACCTGAAATATTGATTCCTGGAAAAATCTAGAAATCTCAAAAAATAATAAAAATAATAGCAAATAACAAGGAAACCGAAAAATCATAAAAGAGAGGGGAAAAAATTCAACGAGATAGTCCCTGATCCTTTCCAAGATACTCCTGTAACAAAGACTCCCAGTGCATAGCATCGTTTGGAGCTGCAAGGAAACTATTTGTGACAGTTGGAAAACGCTGACGTAGCTTTTGTAGTGCAAAAGAAGTGGCCTAATAACTACCTGCGGTAACATATGGGATAGAAAATGAATTTAATGCAATCATATCTTTGGAAAAAGAAGTTTTGAGAATGTTGAAAGCTGAGTTGTTTGCTACTAGCTGCACGACAAAGACACTATCAGAGAGAGCTGGCAAGGAACTGACTTCCAGAATTGGAAGTGATCTAATGTGAAACACTGCACAGATGAAATGAATCTAGTTTTAGTTTCTAACTAAATCAAATGTGTGGTATTAGGTCATAGACTCAAAGTAAAGGCCATATTGGGGATAAACTCGTAGCACTCTGTGGAGACCTCCTGAAGGACTGAGTGGCCTTTGCAATTTCTACAGCTCTTTGTACCTGAACCAAAGCTATAGTGAATGGCCCAGAGGAGTTTTTCACACTGAAGCTACCCTGTAATTCAGAATTACATCTTTAAGTACCAGTACAGCAAGCCATGCCCAACAAAGAATTGTGGCTTCGTTCTTGGTGCATAGAATCGAATGGAATCAAATACACAGAAAAGTCATGCTGCTTTTGAGCCCATGATATTAACAAAATTGCCACTGGCCTTGAGTAAAAGAAACTGAGATTGTGAAAGATGTAAAATGATTTCTGAGTCTTCAGCTTTCTAGAAGAAGCTAAATAATATCAGCCAGCGAAGGGCCTTCCAGAGTGCAGAAGCAAGAATCTTGGAGAATAACATGTTGACATTCAGCTCTTAAGGAAAACAACTACCTCACCAGGAAGTAACCTACCACAGGGAAGAGGGACCCAGAAATATGCATGTGTGGGGCAGTATTTCAGAACTATTATTGAGCAGTAATGCGCATGGCCCCTTTCCCCTCTGGGTGGAAATTTTTATCTGTTACTGCGTCCTTAGTGTCCTGAGGCTGTGAACAGCCAACTTGCCTTTATCATTTGTAGGTATCTGAGTCAAAAGGAACCGCTCTTCTATCAGCCATGCTTGATGTGTATCACATAATCCTGTACATTAGAGCCTGGCCTAGTTAGGCAAGGCTGGAAGGCACCCGGGAAGGATGTGGATAATCATGACCAGAAGGGAAGACAGTGGTAAAATGAGGTCGCAATCCAAGTATTTGCTTTTGGCAAACAGTACCAAGCATCTATGCCCTTGCCACGTCCTTTGATGGACAGAATTCCTCCTCTATCAGCTGTAATAGAGGTAACCGTAGGGTACTGGGCGCCAGGGTGACACAGGCCCAGCACAAGTATGGGCAGCTGGGCCTTCCTTCCCTAAATTTCACCGTCTTCATGACATGAATGCAGCCTTAGTGTCCCCTCACAGCCATGTGGGCCCCAGAGTGGGTGACACAGAGCAACCCCAGCCGACCCATGTGCCTGCAGCTGGAAGAGGAGACGGCGCAGCCAATCCTGAGACACATCAGTGAGAAATTAGTGTTTGTGTCAGGCATAGTCACCTTCAGCTGCACCAGTAGCAGATTTATGTGGGTTACACTTCCTCGACTTTTCCCAGATTTTCTCAAAAGGAATTTACTAAGGATATGAACTCTTATCATGCAGTAATTCATCATTTTAGAAGAAAAAAACTGAATTTGTTTTTATTGTATGTGCATGCATTTATTTCCAACTTTGAAATTGTAAAAGAAAAGAAACTATTATAAAAACTACTGGAGGCTCTGTGTCACTTATGTCTCATCTGTTGTACACAATTATAAGTTAAACAAAAGAAAAGTAACTAAAATAGGCACAAACTGAACTGAATGGGATCCCCCAGTTTTTTAATGTAAAAAGTGATTAAAAACAAATAAAGATGAAGTAGAAGAAAAAATTGCATAAGATGATGTGGACGGGGTATGAGTACATTCTGCATCCTGTCCAACCTGGGTCTTCATGTCTTCTGAAGATGCAAACTCCACAGAGGGAGAATCATATTGGCTCAGCCCAGGTGACCTGCCAACTGCATAAGCAGGAGTGAGCCAGTCCTCTGGTGACAGCTTCATCCAACTATGAGAGAGAGAGAGAGAGAGAGAGAGAGAGAGAGAGAGAGAGAGAGAGAGAGAGAGAGACATACAGAAAGAGAAAGAGATAGGCAGAGACAAAGACAAAGAAATAGAGACAGAGAGAAAGAGACAGAGATAGAAAGACAAAAACAGAGAGAGAGACACAGACAGAGAGAGACAGAGGCAGAGAGAGACACACAGAGAGGCAGAGAAGCAGAGAGAGAGGAAGTAGAAGGAGAAAAAAGATGGAGGAAGAGTAGGAGGGAAGAGCAGAGCAGAGAAGAAAAGAGGAGGGAAATGAAGGGGAGGAAAGAAGAGATGAGGAGGGGATGGAAAGGAAGGCAGGACAGAGGCAGGGAAAAGAAAGGGGAGGAGGAGGGAGAGGAGGGAAAGAGAAGGGAGGAGGAGAGGGGAAGGGAGGAGAAGGGAAGGGAGAGGAAGGGAGGGGGCAGGAGGGGAGGGGAGGAGAGAAGAAAAGGAAAGGAGAGGAGAGGAGAGGAGAGGAGAGGAAAGGAAAGGAAAGGAAAGGAAAGGAAAGGAAAGGAAAGGAAAGGAAAGGAAAGGAAAGGAAAGGAAAGGAAAGGAAAGGAAAGGACAGGGACAAAATAACCAAGTTGCTATCAGGAAGTAAAATGCACATAGAGAAAGCAGGAACCACACATACACACATGCCCAGCAGAACATGGCCAAGAAGTGCCTCTTACAGAATGTGACTTTGCAAGAACCTCATTGTAGAAGTTAGCACCTGTTTTTATCAAACTTTATTAAGATGGTAACAAATGGGTTACAGAAGCTGTACATTGGCAAGTATCAAGAATATGGAATGGCAGTGACAGACAGCAGCTTTAATTTTGCAAAAGAGACAGAGGTGTAGGGAACAAACTTATCACTGGCCAAAAAGTCAGCAAGTTATCTTAACAGTGGTTGTTCAAATTACCAGATATAGGCATGCAAAACTGATCAAACAATTAAGCATTAACTTCCTTTCAGTTAAATAAAAATTAGTAGTACAATTATCTTAACTATCTTGTATATGTTTTTCTCTTTCTTCTTTCTTTCTTTTCTCCTTTCCCCCATTCCAGTTGTTCTTTACTTTTGAGCAGTTTCTTTCCCTTTCATAAGATCTATTACATCTTCCAGATGTTATCTACACTTTCAGGTTCTGACAGTAAGGAGATGATACAAGGTTTACACATGTGGGCCTGATTTATTTCACTTATGAGTGTGGTCTCTAGTTGCATCCATTTACCCATAAGAGCCTGGAGTTTATCTTTCTTTATAGCTATGTAATACTCCATTATTTAAAAAATATCTTTTTATACTTTTTTACACATCTTTTTTTAAATCGATTCCTCAGTCCATGAACATTTGGGTAGTTTCCAAGACGATAACAGTATGCAATGTAACAATCACTGCTTATTTCCTATGGTCTTGTCTTAAAATTCTGTGTCATTTTTATTGTGTTACCTTATGTCTTATTTTCTTTACAATAAAAATGAAAAACAAGGGAGTTCAGCAAACTAAGCACGTGCGTAGGGATCAGGTTTGATTCTGCGTGGGCCACACCCCTAGGCGTGCTGAGCCGGCCACCAAGTCTGGGCGTGGCGGCGCTCACCTGTAATCCCAGCACTAGGGAGGCTGAAAACAGGAGGATCGCGGCGAGTCCAATTTATGTATCCTGTACCAAATACATCCAAAAGAGAAAAATTAAAAGGAAGTCTGCACAGAAGCTTGCGGATACCTTCAGACAATGAGCTGCCATGGAATACAAAAGCCCTGCGAAGAAAGTGCTGGAGAACTGCGTACTCCAGAGCACCATACATAGCTGAAGACCGCGCCTACGCCGCAACGCAGGGGCACCGAGAGCTCTAGGCTCACAAAATCCCTGTGTGGCTCTCAGGATGTTGCAACGGAGCTTACACTTGAGAGCCCCCAAACCAATGGATTGTTTCTAAACGACCGTCAGCTTTGGCATGCTGGCAGGCAGCTCTCAGATCCTGACATCTGAGGCTCCCAAGGAAGGGCGTGTGACAGCAAGCAGCCCCGTCTGTCCTTGCTGAGCTTCTAATTGGTTTTCACCAACACACGGAGCTAAGAAGCACTGGTTACTCTGAGAGCTTCTCTGTCTGAAAAAATCACACACTGAAAAGAAATCTCAAGATTAAAAAAATAGCAAAAGAGAAAAGTATGTTGTTTGAAAAGTTGGTCACGGCAATACCGCCCTGAGCGCGCCGGATCTCGTCTGAAAACTTATAAAAGGAAATATGGCAATCCATATAAAATGCATTAGCTTGGGGAAATTAGAAAAGATGACTCATCTAGAAATAAGAACATACAGAATATCACATCACACAAGTAAGGGGAACTTTAGAGAATAAAATATTTCAAAAATAATAAAACTGATGGTAGAAATGAAGTTGAGTGGAAGCTTTGGAAGTTGAAAAAAAAATCCCCTGTGAGTAAAGTGAAAGGATTAAAGAGTAAAAGGAAATCTAGAGTAAACACATATTTTAAAAAGAAAAAAACGTAGAAGTTCTGATGGCCCAGTACTTGCATTTGCAAATCTAAAAGGAAGAAGCAGAAAAAAAAAAAAAAACAGGGGAAAACAATGTTGTCTAAAATTAACACAATAAAATAACACTTGCCAGAGCTAATGGCCGGTGAATGACTAGCCTTTTATGATGCTACAAAAAGTGACCCATATAAGTTACATTCATTGTGATACTTCAGGTTCTGATTGAAAAACAAAAGACATCAAGTGTTTCCAGGGAGGGAGAAAATAGATGACATGAAAAGGATGAACATGAGAATGCCCGTGCAGTCTTCTAAAGCAGTGTGGGCAGCTGCTAAGGGTGGAACGATCTCCCACAATGCCCTTCGCCTGCCCAACCTAGGAATCAATTGTCTGGACAGACAAAGGGAGCTTCAGGCATAAAAGTCTCAGCAATTTTATGTTTCCGTGCGCCTTTTCCAAAAGAAGCCCCTCATGGGATTTTTTTCTCCACAAGAGAATAAAGGAGAGAGAGAGGGAAAAAAAAAATCTACCATCCAGGAAGTGGACACCAAACATCAAAGAAAACGAAGGTGGCTTGAGAGGTGCCGTAGGCGGTGTCCACCCGGTGAAGGTGTCCACAGGGGACAAAAGCAATAGCGCTGCAGGGAAAGGGTCACCATGACAGGGTTGAAGCAGACGCAAGGCCTGACATGCTCAAATGCACTCATAGGCTTATCGTAGCATCATAGTTGGAGGGCAGAGTATTGATAGGGACAGAGAGAGTTAAGAAAACAAAAAAAAAAATGAGGTAATGATGAGAGAAGAGGGAAGAGAAAAGTTTTACAAGAAAAGGAACACAACTATTGATGATAATAACGTAATCTACCCTGGCTCAATCATGATTCATGTTAACGCAGTTATAATAACAGTGAATGTTTTTCTATACCAAAATCATGATGTGATTATTATATAAGGTGAGGAGGTATGTGTGTGGTTGACTTGTATCTCTTTGCCTTGACAGGGTATTATAAGAAAGCCAAGTTTCCATATTTGGAAGAGAGAAAAAAAAATATATATATATAATATTAAACTGAAAAGAAAAAATATAGTATCAGATTCTTTTCTAAACACAGTGACAGAAGATACAGCTAAAGGAGTTGAGATTGAGAACCACACGTCAGACAGATGTAGGGTGATGGAAGAATAAGAAATTGAATTTTTGGCGATTTTATTTTATTATTTTGATAAAAGTAAAAAAAATAAGCTGAAAAGGAAATGTCTTTACAGGAGTTTGAAGATAAATTAAGACATGTGGTCATATTCATGAAGAGGTTTCCAAGAAATACCCAGCTGGCAGCAAAGAGAACTATGGAAAAGAACTGTGCTGCCTCCAGGTCCCCTTGGGGGATGACATCATCTCTGAGAAGCCTTCCCTGAGCTGTGAAGGGCCGGAGAATCCACGCCGCAGCTACAGAAAGGAACTGGGGAAATGCTCATCTGTAGACAGGGGCTCCATTACAGAAGTCTCTCTTGGTATGCTGGAATCAGCGACCAGACCAAATTTCAGGTTGTGACCCCTTAGAGGTCTTCTCAGTTCCGGTCACAGCCCCAAGCACGCACAGAGGGCTAGTGTTCAAGAGAAAGCCTGGGGGTGGCGGGCAGCTGCGGCTCTGGAGTTCGTGCCTCGGGATGAACAAGTAATAATAGTACACGTTGCAGAGTGTGGATCTATTCCTGGGTTGTACTAAAACTGCAAAGATCGGTTACTTTGCCTCCCACTCCAGCCCTATAAATAAAGTTAAAGTCCTATAAACACAGAGAACACTGCCTGACCATTCACCGTGACTCAGGCATCGTGCCCAGATTCCCTTAAATGTTCAGAACAACTCCCTTGTGGAGGAGGTATGATTGCCATTGCCTCTGTTTTATAGAAAATAGAAAGTTC
>PVKN010041665.1:0-10512 GCA_004027915.1 Capromys pilorides
TTGTATATTGTTGTTTGCATAATAATTATTCAGAGTACAAGATGCAGACATGACATCTTGCCTAAACAATATTAGTAAAAATCTTTCTTCTCAATGAACTAAGAGAAAGTAGCTGTATATCTATCTTATTTTGTATATTTGTAGTCCTTCATTTATATCCATCAGTTTTGTTTTGTAAGAGATGAGTGCTCCATTCCTGTTAGGGAAGATGTATTTCGAGAAGTCTTTAAAGAACTTTTTCATACTTGATGCCAGTTAAAATATTGTAGTCACTTGCATTTTCAAATACAAACCACGATTTGTGATAGCAAAATCTTGGATGCAACCAAAATGTCTGTTACCTGAGGAATGGATGAAAAAGATGTGATTTTTTTATACGATGAAGTATTGCTCAGCTATAAAGAAAAACAAGCTTCAAGCCTTCAGAGGTAAGTGAATGCAAATTGAAGCTGCACTTAGAAATGAAATAATCCAGATGCACATATGCAAATACTGTATTGTCTCCCTAGTGTAAGAATTAAAAAGAAGAAATAAAAAGCAAAAGGTATAATACAGTTAAATCAAAAGAGAAAATTTAGGGATTAAACAGCAAAGAGAGAGAGAAAAGAGAAAAGTGAGGAAATATGGTAGGGGCAAAACCATACATTTATAAGGGCCAGCCAAATAGCTCAGCAGATTAAAGTGCCTGCAAGAATGCGCAGAAGCCTGAGGTTTGATCCTGGGGCCTGCAGTGCTGGCATCACCCCTGGAGCACTCTGAGCCACAACTGAGACTGAGCATGATGGCACAAACCTGTAACACCAGATCTTGAGAGGCTATAAACACGCAAATCGCTACAAGTCCAATCTAGTAGTGAAACCCTGAACACCCTGTAGACCTTTCCCTAAAATACAAAAAAAAAAAATCATACATTTATATAAACAAGATGGTTAAGGCAATGGTCCTAAAATTTTGCATCAAAGTTTTGAAAATAGCAGTTAATGGGTAGAATTCTCACCCTAACTAATTCTGCATGCTGATATCTATGAACTAAACAACTATACTGGGGATAATTTGTCTAATTCTTTCAAAGAACTAACTCCTCAATTCATTAATTCTTTGTATTATCTTCTTCATTTCCATTGCATTAATTTCTGCTCTGATCCTTATGATTTCATTCATTCTTTGGGCTTTGCATTTGACTTTCTCTTTTTTTCTCAAAGCTTGATGTGCAACATAAGGTTGATTTTTGCACTTGTTCTGTTTGCCTGATGTGAGAATTCATGTGAAAAATTTCCCTCTTAGACTGCTTTGACTGCATCCCACAGATTCCACCAAGTTGCCTGAATTTTTGTTTGATTGTATTATTTATTTTCTTCTCCAGCTTCATCTGTGACCCACTAATTTTTTTTCAGCAGTGTATTATTTAATTTCCATGTGTTTATGGAGCTTTTGAAATTATTTTTGTCAATAATTTCCATTTTCATTGCACTATGGCCAATAATATGCTTGGAATAATTTCAATTGCTTTACACTTGTTCAAGCATGTTCTATGGCTAGCATATGGTCTATTTTGGAGAATGTCATATGTGCAACTGAGAAGAATGTCTAAGCTCTATTAAGTCCATTTCTTCACAGGTTTGGTTTAGTTCCACTATTCCTTTGCTGCTTTTTTGCCTAGTTGCTCTATCTTTTTGTGACCGTGGATTCATAAAGCCCTCATTACAATAGTGTTATTTGTCATTTGATTTTTCAGGTCTGTTAAAATTTGTCATACATAGTTAGGTGCTCCTACATTGGGTGCATATATATTTATAACTGACAGCTCTTCTTCTTCTTCTTGCGCTTTTTAAATCACAAATGTATAGTGACCTTTGATTTTTTTGATCATTTTTGGTCTGAGATTCACATTGTCGGCAACCAGAGTAGCTATGCCTGATATATTTTGGGAGCCCTGCTGTATGGAATATTGTTTTCCATCCTTTGACTGTCAGTCCACGAATTTCTTTTTGACTTAAATGTGTTTCTTCTCTACAACATATTGTTGGATTTTGTTCTTTATTCCACTCTGCCAGTCTGTTTCTAGTGATTGGTGAATTGAGGCCATTTATATTGATGATTATAACTGATATGGGTTGCATTATCACTCTCGTGTTATTTTCCTGCTGTAGCTTCCCTAATTTCACCCTCTGTTTAGCTGATTGCTGTGTGGTGATTCCTTTTTATTGTTGTTCTCCAAGTTGTTGTCATTTTTGTCTCTTTCTTGATTACCTATGTGTACTCTTTGAATGTTGGTTTCATGGTCATAAATTTCCTCAATTGTTCTTTTTCATGGAAGTACCCTATTTCTCCTTTAAGCTTTACATATGATTTTCAGGGTACATCAGTCTGGATTGGAAGTTTTATTGTTTCATGATGTGAAATACATCGTTGCAGCTTATCTTGAGTTGATGACTTATATCGAGAAATATGCTGATTCTGACGGTCTTTGCGCTATAGGTGATCTGTATCTTTTGTCTTGCAGCATTTAATATTCTGTTCTTTTCCTGAATTTCTGGAACCTTTATTATTATGTGTCTGGGTGTAGATTTATTTTGGTTTTGGCTAATTGGAGTCCTATACGCCTCACTTAACTATGTCAGACTCATTTTCCATGCTTGGAAAATATTCTACTACTACTTCTGCAAAGTCTTTTTATGCCATTTTTACCAACTCCTGCTATATCAGCACCTACAGGTCTTATTTTGTTGTTCTTTGCAACATATTGCAGCTATTGAATTGTTAGTTCCTGGTTCCTTGTTATTTTTGAGGGATCTTTCCATTCGTCATCACTAGCTACAATGCTGTCATCAACATCTGAAAAACCTATCTTTAGTTTTCTTTAAGTAGTCTTTCCAGCTTTCATTGGATAATTTCCTGGATATCAGTTTGAATCTGTGTTATGAATTCTCAGTCTTTCTTGTGTTGTTCATTGAATGTTTCCATCATTTTTCTATTATCCTTTTCTTTTTAATCTATGACTTCTTTAGCTGTGCTGAACAGTTCTTTCATGATAGTTGTCATTTCAATATTTTACCTGGTAATTGTTTGTAATCTGATTTATTCTATAGCCAAATGGACTTATTTCTTTACCTCAGTTTCTATCATTTCAGAAATTTCAGAAGCGTGACTTCTAAGTTCTTCTATGTTCTCATCCTGAACTTACTCAGGGTGGGCTGCAGGTCTGAGATTGCCTTTTGCTCCCTTTTATTTTTGACATTTTTGAAGCACACAGTGTTAACCAGAGCTAAAGACTGCTGTTCAGGGTTCATCCTAGCTTCTTCTTTGATGGAAAGCCAGGCCAAAGCTCATAAAATTTCTTAGATGGTGATGTGTGAGCAGCAGCTCAGCAAGGCTCCCCAGAAGGTGGAGAGTTAAGGTAGGGCTCACCATGGTTCTGAAGCTGTCTGGAGTTCAGAGTAGCTTCTTCAACACTGGTAGTGGTAGGCTGTACCTCAGAGAGGCTTCTACAAGAGAGAGGTGGCCAGCAGCTCAGAAAGGCTCCAGTGGAGGCCATGTTTATTCATTTCATTTTGGCTTTCAGAGAGCCACATCTTAAATTTATTAATGCTTCATTTCATTTTCTTGGCCTCCACTGTGCTAGTTTCTTTTTTAAAAATATTCATTTTCATTATTTTTAAAATATATTTGGTTATTACAGGGTCGCACTACATAGCTAGGACTTGTAGTGATCCTTTTGTTTTCCCAGTGTTGGGATTATAGGCATGTGCCTAGACTGTGGTCAGCTCAGCCCTTCCTAGGGGCAGGCCTGGCACAGCATGTGGTGTCAGGGATTGAACCATGGTCCATGCACTTGCCTAAACTTGACTAAGCAGGCACATTAGTCTGCTGAGCTGTCTTGCTGGAAGCCATTGTGCTAATTTGTGGTCTGATCTTTATAATTTCTTCCTTGTATGGGTTTGGGGCTTTGTTTTGCCCTTCTTTTCCTACAACTTCAAGAATAACATTAGATTGTTTATCTGTGCTCATTACATGTTCCTGATGTGATAATTCACTGCCACAAACATCCTTATTAAGAATGCTTCCATTACTAGATGCAGATCCATGAGAGCATCATCACTCTTTTGCTCTTGATTGAGATAAGGGTTAATAGGTAACTGGGTTGAGCTAGTCTGCCTGGAAGACTCCATGCACATCAAGGGGAGGTAATCAGATAGAATTTGGTGAAACTAATGTAAATATAAATTCCCAACTTAACATCTGCTTAGCTACACATAGTGTTTGCTGTTATGCTCTAATATTAGTTACAAGTTTGTCAACTGTGAAATCTCACTACCCATTATTAGTGTTTCTAACTGTAGTACTGTAAATACAAAACTGAAACTGTTTTAACCACACAATCTCTCCTGGGTAAGAATAATGGTAAGTGTTAAAATAATAATTGCACCAAAGCTCTGAACCAAAAGTCAGAGGATAGCGCTATACAAAATGGCAAAGAGAGGAGCAAAATACATTCTCAGGCCCTGAGCCCACCAAGAAAAAAAATGCAAGAGACACTAGCATAGAAGAAATTAGAAATCGAACACCTGAAATCTCTCAAATAATAGTGTCTGAAGTATAGAAACAACTACAGAATGGTACAGAGAAAAATAGATCAGAAACAATCCCTGAAGTAAAAAAAAAGAAATAACTATAATGAAAGAATTAATAACTGCTTCTAAAGAAGACAGACAAAAAATAGAGAAGACAAAAATGACAGAATCATTGAATGAGCAATATAGGAAAGAAATAGAATGCATGAAGCAGATTAAAAAGAGATATGTAGGAAATTAAAATATCAGTCATAAGCTGGCAAAAACTTTTGGATGAAAGTGATGATAGACTTTCAGACAAGGAGACATGATTGCAGCAAGTGAAAATGTAAGAAAAGATCTCTTAAAAACAACTAGGATGCAGGAAAAAATAATTCAACATCTGCAAGATGATGCAAAGATGAACAACATAAGATTAATAGGCATCACTGAGAAAGAAGGAGTGAATACAAATGATATAAAAAGAACATAGGCAGAAGTCATAGCAGAAAATTGACTACATATGAGGAAACAAACTGTCATTCATGTAACTGAAGCATACAGAACAGCAAAGAACATCAACTCAATTAAAAACACACAGAGATGTATAATAATCTAGATCCCAGAAAGTCAGCATACGAATAATATACTAAAAGCTGCTAGAGAAAGAAACAGATCACATTTAAAGAAACATCCATCAGAATCATGAAAGATTTATCTTCACAAACCATCAAGCCACAAGAGCATGAAGCAAAGTACTACAAGTCTTGCAAGTAAACAACTTCTAACCCAGAATGATATACCCTGCAAAACTCTCTTTCAAGTTAAATAGAGAAGAGAAATACTTCCATGACAATAAACAACTAAAGAATTTCATGGTGCCAAAGCCAACCACACACATCTATCAAAAGATATTCTAGAGAGGGATCAAAATGACCACAAATCCATGAATGAAAACAGAAAGAATCCACCATATAGGATAAACAATTAAACACAGAAGAATAAGGACAAGATACCCACCTGCCTGCCCAGAACCCAGCCACCGGGGTGCGCGTGAAGGTAGGGACCCCACCACATGTCCATGAGCACCGGATTCCTCCACAACTGGAGCTCTGCAAAAGGTCCTTGTAGGTACTTTTGCAGACCCCAGATCTGGCATCTCCTATGGAACCCTGAAGCAAAATTCCCTGAAGAGAGGCTGTGTTCAGACCCTGCCAGCTTATCCAGGAGCTGAATATCTTGCTAGAGGAGTATAGTGGGTTCAGTGCCACAGGCAGCAGCAGAAAGAAGTTAGACCCACCCAGCACATCTGGACAAGTTCCAATGTGGTTGATCCAGACCTGAATTTCAGTAAGTGCTAACTGCATAACTGCACCAAAGCTTTACAACAAAAGGGCAAAGGGCAGGACTATACAAAATGACAGAGAGAAGGAGCAAGATGCAATCTCAGGCCCCAAGCCCACACAGAATAAATGCAGGAGACACTAACACAGAAGGAACTGTGAATCACACAGCTAAAACCTCCGAATTAATAGCATCTATGGTAAAGAAACAAATGCAGACATGTGTAGAGGGAATCAGATCAGAAATAACCTCTGAAATAACAGAAATAACCTCTGAAATAAAAAAGAAATGTTTGAATTAATAGTGTCTTGAGTAGAAAAACAACTGCAGAAAATGTATAGTGGAAATGAGCTCAGAAATAACCTCAAGTAAAAAAATTAATCTCTGAATTAACAGTATCTGAAGTAAAGGAACAACTGCAGAAAGGTAGAGAGGAAATCAGATTAGAAATAATCTCTGAATTAAAAAACAAAGGATAAATGTGATGAAAGAATTAATAAATGCTTCTAAAGAAGACATTGATAAAAAAAAATTAATGGTTGCACAAGTCTTCATTTCTACCAGCAGTGGAGGAGGGTTCATTTACCCCACAGCCTCTCCAGCATTTGTTGTTGGTTTTCTTTATGATAGCCGTTCTTTCTGGGGGTGATTTGATATCTAAGTGCTGTTTTGATTTGCATTTCACGAATGGCTAGCGATGTGGAGCATTTCTTCATGTATTTGTAGGCTTCTTGAATTCCTTTCTCTGAGAAGTATGTGTTCATCTCAGAGCCCATTTCGGGATTGGAAATTTCAATTTTGGGGTCCTAATGGTTTTTAGTTCTTTATAAATTCTAGATAGAAGACCTTTGTCCAGCTAGTTATTAAATCTTTTCAAAATGTGTGGGTTGTCTTTTCACTCTGTTGATAATTTCTTTTGAGGTGAAAAAATCTTCTTAGCCAGAGGAGGTCCCAGTTGTTCATTCTTTCAAGTGTCAAACATGCATTTTGATTTTTGTCCATGAACTCTTTGCCTACCCTGATATTTTCAAGATTTTCTCCCACTGTCTTTTCCAGGAGATTTAATGTTTTTCTTTTAATATTTAGAGCTTAAATCCGTTTTGACTTTAGTTGGTGACAGACCTGGGTCAAGTTTTAGTTTTTGGCATGTGGAGAGCCAGTTTTCCCACCATTTATTAAAGAGGTTATCTTTCTTGCAATAAACATGTTTTGACACTTTGTCGAAAATAAGGTGGCTGAATGTGTTTGTATTTGCTTCTGCATCTTCTAATCTATTCCATTGATCCTCAGATCTATTTTTTTGCCAATACCATGCTGATTTTATTACTGTAGCTTTATAGTATAACTTTAGGTCAGGAATTGTAATGCCTCCTGCCTTACTTTTGTTGCCCAGGATTGTCTTTCCAGTTCTGGGTCTTTTTTGGTGCCAAATAAATTTCAAGAATGACTTCTCCAGGTCTGTGAGGTATGTTGATTTTATGTTGATACGAATTGTATTAAATCTGTAAAACAATTAAGGGAGTATGGCCATCTTAACAATGTTGGTTCGTCCTATTGAGGAGAAGGGAATATCTTTCCATTTCCTGAAGTCCTCTAGGATCTCTTTTTTTCAGAGTATTGTAGTTTTCACTGAAGAGCTCTTTTACTTCTTTAGTTAGGCTAATTCCTAAATATTTCATTTTCTTCAGTTCTATCATAAAAGGTATTGTTTCTCTTATTTCTATCAGTGTATTTGTTATCTGTACATAGGAATGCAACTGACTTTGGTGTGTTCACTTTGTAACCTGCTACACTACTGAATTTGTTTATTAATTCCAGTAGCTTGTTGGTGGAATTTTTGCAGTCTTCCAAATAAATTATCATGTCATCTGCAAATAGTGATAGTTTAATTTCTTCTTTACCTATTTTTATTCCTTTTATTTCTCTCTCTTGTCTGATGGCTGTAGCTAATGATTCCAGAACTATATTGAATAGGAGTGGTGATAGAGGACATCCTTGTCTTATACCAGATTTGGGAGTAAAAGACTTCAGTTTTTCCCCATTTAAAATTATGTTAGCTGTTGGATTGTCATAGAGGGCTTTTATCAGCCTGAGGTAGAGACACTTTATTCCAAGTTTATGGAGGACTTTGAACATGAATGAGTGTTGAACTTTGTCAAAAGCCTTTCCACATCAATTGAGAGAATCATATGATTTTTGGCTTTGGCTCCATTGATATAGTGTATTACATTTATAGATTTGTGTGTATTGAACCATCGTTGCATCCATGGGATGAATCCTACTTGGCGATGGTGCATAATCTTTTTGATGAATTGTTGTATTCTATTGGTGAAGATTTTATTGAGAATTTTTTCATTTATGTGCATGATAGAAGTTGGCTTGTAGTTCTCTTTTTTAGTTGCATCTCTCTCTCATTTCCGTATCAGTGTAATACTTGCCTCTAGGAATAATTTGGAAGGATTGCTTTCTTGTCAATTTCATTGAAGATTTTGAGGAGTATTGGGTTTATATCTTCTTGTAAATTTCTTGTAGAATTCAGTGGTGAATCCATCAGGTCCTGGACCTTTCTTTTTGGTAGGCTTTTTATTATATTTTGTATTTCATTGGCTGTTATTGGGTTATTGAAAGTTTTTATATCTTCTTGGTTCAGTTTTGGTAATTTGTACTTTCCTAGGAATCTGTCCATTTCTTCTGTGTCTTCAATTCTATGAGAGTAAAGATTCTCAATCTAGCTATTTGCGATCCTCTGTATCTTTGCTGGGTCTGTAGTAATTTCACCCTTTTCATTCCTTATTGCTTGAATTTGAGTCCTTTCTTTCCTCTTTTTGATGAAGTTTCCTATGGGCTTATCAAGTTTATTAAGTATTTCAAAGAACCAGCTTTTTGATTCATTAATTCTTTGTATTGTTTTCTTTGTCTGAATTGAATTAATCTCTGCTCTAATCTTTATAATTTCATCCATCTTTGGGCTTTCAATTTCGTTTGCTCTTCCATTTCTAGTTGGTTTAGGTGCTGCATGAGAGTATTTATTTGTTCCCATTCTGTTTTCTTAATGTGTGAGTTCAGATCTATATATTTTCCTCTAAGAACTGCTTTGATTTCATCCCGTAAATTCTGGTATGTTATGTTTGAATTTTCAGTAAATTGTAGATATTGTTTAAGTTTTTGTTTAATTTCATCTGTAACCCACTGGTTACTGAGAAGAGTGTTATTTAATTTCCGTGAATTTCCAGAGTTCTTGTGGTTTCTTTTGTCATTTATTTCCAATTCCATTGCACTCTGTTCAGATAATATCCATGAGATAATTTCTGCTTTCTTACATATACTTAAGCATGACCTATGGACTAATATGTGGTCTATTTTAGAAAATGTCTCATGTACAGCTAAGAAAATGTGTATTCTGAAGTGGTTGGGTGGAACACTCTGTGTATGTCCACTAAGTCCAGTTGTTCCAGGTTTCCATTCAGATCTGCTACTTCTTTGCTAATTTTTTGTCTGCTTGACCTATTTTTTTTTTTTTTTAGATAAAGGGGTGTTAAGGTCTCCTGTTAAGATTGTAGTAAAAGATATTAGATTTTTATTGCCCATTAAGATTTGTCTTACATAACTTTGTGCTCCCATGCTGTGTGCATACATATTTATGATTATTACCTCTTTGTCTTGAATTTTTCACTTGACCAATATGTAGTGTCCTTCTTTATTGTGTCAGATCAATCTTGGTTTGAAGATTAGCCTGTATGAAAACAAGATTGCTACCCCTGATTTTTTTTTTTAGGTGCTGCAGAATGTAGTATTGTTTTCCATCCTTTTAATTTTTAGCCTATGAGTTTCTTATGAGTTTCTTTATGAGTTAACTGTGTTTCTTCTTTATAGCATATGGTTGGCTTTTGCTTCCTTATCTACTCTACCAGTCTATTTCTTTTAATTTGAGAATTGAATCCATTTATATTGATGGTTATAACTGAAATGTATTGACTTATGTTTGACTTGTCTTTTACTTACTACTGCTTACCCCTTTTTCTGCTGTGTTTAATTAGTTTCCCTCTATGGTGTGCTTTTTCTGGTCTCATATGTAGAGTTTGCGTCATTTCAGTCCCTCTCTAAAATATTTTTTAGTAGTCTTCTTAGAGTTGGCTTTCATGTCATGAAATTCTTTAGCTGTTCCTTGTCATGGAAGTATTTCACTTCTCCTTCATACTTGAAAGAGAGTTTTGCTGGGTATAGCAGTCTGGGCTGAAATTTGTTTTCCTGGAGGACTTGAAACACTTTGCTCCATGCTGTTCTTGACTTCATCGTTTGTGAAGAGAAATTTGTTGTTGTTCTGATGAGTTTTCCTTTAAATGTAATCTGTTTCTTTTCTCGAGTGGCTTTTAGCATATTACTCTCCTGCTGGATTTCTGGGATCTTGACTATTATGTGTCTGGATGTGTTTTTTGTCAGGTTGATGTTATTTGGAGTTTTATATGCTTCAGTTGCCAGTTACCTGAATGTCTGCTTGTTTTCTCATATTTGAGATGATTTCTGCTATTATTTCTGCCCATATTCTTTTTATGCCATTTGTATTGATGCCTTCTTTCTTGTTGATTCCTATTATTATTATTATTATTATTATTATTAT
>PVKN010041666.1:0-10528 GCA_004027915.1 Capromys pilorides
CCTCTGGAGTACTCACTGCTCCAGAGTATAGACCATGAAAACACAGGACTACAAATTCAGGACTTCAGCAAAGAACATTCTAAGGAAAGGCTAGTTAAATGAAAGGGTAAGGGTAAATGCTGTAGAATAAAGACATCAAAATCTCTCTTGGAAAATTTAGAACTCATTTTGCATTTCTTCAGAACAGAGAAGAGTTTGAGAGTCAGGAAGAGACACATAATGCTACCAGGCCAGAAATACATCTATACATGCACAGTGCCTGACTTTCTAAAATCCAAGTCAAAGAAATTCTACACTTTCTTGGTAGTACTTTAACCACATTTCTGTTTAGCTTATATTACTGTCTCATTGTACAGGCAAAAAGTTAAGATAGTAAAAGCTTAAAAGACCAGCCAGACCAGTCAGCCAATAAAGGATTTACCACAAAAGTCAACAGTCTAGACTTTTCAATTAGTGGTTCAAAAAAGTCAGTGGCTTAGATTCCCCCTGCCCCCAGGCACTCTGTAGAAATTCTGAAATAAAATGTAATAGTTGTTTAAGTTTAAAAAATGACTCACTGTTGGGTAAATTGTCCTTTCTGTCAACCTTTAAGAACTACGTTGTTTTCAACTTGGTGTGGTAAAGCAGGCCTATAATCCCAGCCCTTTGCGAAGCTGAGGCTGGAGGATCAAGCCTAGTCTGAGCAACTTAGTGACTTAGTGAGACACTTTATGAAAATAAAACAGTTTAAAAAGTCTAGGGATATAGCTTGGTCAGCAAAAAGGTTCTGCGTTCAGTCCCCAGCAACACAAATAAATGAATACATTTTAAAAATTAAATCTTTCAGAGCCGGGGAGATAGCTCAAAAGAATAAGTGCTTGCCAGGCAAGCGAAGGGTCCTGAGTGGTACTATTTTATTTTATTTATTTTCATTTTTATCTATTTGGTATAGGGTCTCAATACACAGCTTAGACTCATGGTGATCCTCCTGTCTCTAACCTCCCCAGCACTGGGATTACAGGCGTGTACCACCATGACTGGACTCAGTTGCTGACTCAGTGCACTGTGGGAGCAGGGCCAATGTGTCTCGTGGGACTAGGGATCGAATTGTGATCCCTGCACTTGCCGAAGCAGGTGCTTAGTCCACTGAGCTATCTGGTTATACTATTAAGATAGCAATGAAAACATCAATACATGTTTGCGTGCAAATATATATATATATATATATATATATATATATATATATATATATATATAACACATGTATATGAATAACATAAATGTGTCTATTTACACTGAGATCTTTTTGGGGTTTTTTTCCCATTCATTAAAACTTAGCCATTTTGAATCACTTTCTTAGGCATGAACAGCAGAACTGAACACTACGCTATCAAACAAATGGCATTCTCCTAACAGAAAGTTCTGTTACATATGTCACCAATAAGAGGTAATATTTACTGAATTTTAGGCATAGTCCCTAGCACAGTGCAATACTCAACAAATACCACTGCTTTTTCCCTGTTCATACTCAGCACAAACATCTACACAGTGGGAATTATTCTCAGCAACAGGGAATACAGCGGTAAACAAAAAGGAAAAAGCCCACCTAATGGTTCTTACATTCTAGTAAAGGAGGGGAGCAGCAAACTAATCAATAAATAAGCAAATATAAGCCATATAATTTACATGCTAAATGGTAGAATTAATAGAAGTGTCAGTGGGGTGGGGAGGAGGTTGGTTATAATTTGAGTCTAACCCAGTCTCGGAAGTGTCCCTTTGCAGAGGTTAACCATGAAAGGAGAGTATCCCTGGGAGAAGGTTCCAGAAGCTGACATGCACAGGTATTTGCTGAACAGTAGGAGGTCAGGGAGCAAAGTGCAGGTGACCAGATCTGGCAAGAAGCCAATGGGACTCACAGAAATTCTTAGGCCACAATGAAGACAATGGTTTAATGCTACATAAGCACACAAGGAGTGATACACACTAATTTATTCTCATAGTGACACATTTACTCTGCTGAGGTAAGAGGTGATTCATGGAAGAAAAAAGGGAGACCAGCAGAAGGCTCTACTACTCTTCAAGGTAAGAGATAACAGTACTTAGGCTCACAGTAACAAGATAAGCAGTGAGATTTATAAGCAGACCACGTATGGGGTAGAGGAGAATATCAGGAGAAGAAGCCAAGATCTTTGGGCTATGAACCAGGAAGAACAGAGAGACTATCTCTAAAAAGGTGATGGACTGGAATAGGGCAGGTTTGACACCTAGGGACATGCAAAGTATAGTATTCTTTGAAATGCTTCACTTTTAGTTTCTATTCAAATCTCACAATAGCACCAAGATAGGAAATATTATTTTCTAGGTGAGGAAACAATGTTATTAGAGTAAAATATCTTGGCCAAAGTTACTCAGTTAGTACGTAGGTGTGGGGATCTAAATCAAGAATGATTTTCCAGTAATCACAACTGTCATGGACTGACAGGCTTGTGGGAGACAGATGTGGTGATTCTTAAGTTAGAGCATGATCAGACAACCGTGATGGTTTGTTTAGAAAAGGAAGATATTATTCTTAGGTGTGTTATTAAACAGAAAGCAAATATAAAACCATTTAAAAATACAAACATGGCAAGTATTACTCTGATACCAAAACCTGAGAAGGTTCCAGTCAAAAAACAACTACAGGCCAATCTCCCTAATGAACACAGATGTAAAAATCCTCAATAAAATACTAGCAAACAATGTAGCAAATCATCTAGAACATTATACTTCATGACTAAGTGGGATTCAGCCCAGGAATGCAAGGATGGTTTAATACATGGAAAACCACAAATGTAATACACATCAACAGAGCCAAACAGAAAAATCACATGATCATCTCAATAGATGCAGAAAAGCTTTTGACAAAGTCCAACGCTCATTCACAATAAAAACACTACAGAAAATTGGAATAGATGGTTTTTAGCTCAATCTGATAAAAGTCATCTATGACAAATCAACAGCCAACATTACACTTCATGGGCAAAAATCAAAAGTGTTCATTTTAAAATCAGGAACAAGACAAGTATGCCCATTGTCATCACTCCTATTCAACACAGTTCTGGAAACATTTGCCAGAGCAATTAGGCAAGAGAAAGAAACAAAAGGAATAATGATTGGAAAGGAAGAAGTAAAATTATTATTATTTGCACATGATAATGTACATAGAAGATCCCCCCAAAAAATACACTACAACGACTTTTAGGTTTAATAACGAAATTCAGTAGTGTAGCAGGATACATAGTTAACACTCAAAAGTCAGTAGCATTTCTATATATAAATAACAAATGCATCAAGAGAGAAATTAAGGAAACCACGCCTCTCACAATAACACCTCCCAATTTCACAAAGGAGTAAAACATTTATACAGCAAATATTATAGTACTTTGAAAAAAAGATATCAAAGAGGATTTCAGAAAGTGGAAAGATAAGTCCTTTTGCTCGGATAAGAAGAATCAACATTGGGAAAATATTCCCAAATTTGTTATACAACTGCAATGCAATGCCAATTAAATTAGTATACCACTAATATACCTCACAGATCTAGAAAAAATTCTTAAAATTCATCTGGAACCAGAAAAGACCTAGAATGGCAAAAGCAATCCTGGGCAACAGAGGAAAGGCAGGAGGCATCACAATCCCTGGTTTAACATTATACTACAAAACTACTGTGATAAAGTTAGCAAGATATTGGCATAAAAACAGACTTGATGATTAATGGTGTAGATTAGAAGATGTAGATACAACTACAAGGACACTCAGCCACCTTATCTTTGACAAAGGGGCCAAAGATGTTCACTGGAAGAGAGATAGCTTCTTTAATAAATGGTGCTAGAAATACTAGATCTCTATGTACTGAAAACACAAAATAGACCCATGCCTATCACCATGCACAAAACTACAGCCAAAATGGATCAAAGCTTTAAATATTAAAACTAAAACACTAAATCTTCTGGATCAGAAAATAGGTAGAGGGCCGGCGGGATGGTTCAGTGGTCTAAAGCGCCTGCTTAAGAAAGCTCAGGCAACTGCAGGGACTGCGGTTCGATCCCCGGCACCACATGCTGCGCCAGCCCCACCACCAGGGCAGGCTGAGCCAGCCATAAAATAAATAAATAAATAAAAAATTTGGGCCGGCGAGATGGTTCAGTGGTCTAAAGCACCTGCTTGGGAGGGCTCAGGCAACTGCGGGGACTGCAGTTCGATCCCCGGCACCACATGCTGCGCCAGCGCCACCACCAGGGCAGGCTGAGCCAGCCACAAAAATGAATAAATAAAGAAACAAACAAACACAACAAGCAAATAAATAAATAAATAAAATTAAAAAAAAAAAAAAAAAGGAGAAAATAGGTAGAAACCTTAAAGACACAGGGGTAGGTAAGGAGTTCATGAACAGCAATCAAACTGCACAGGAAATACTACAAGGAATCAACAATTAAGATCTCAACTTTTTAAAAATGCTTCTGAGTGTCAAAAGAAATCACCAACAGAGTAAAGAGAAAAATTATGAAGTAGGACACAATTATAGCAGACTGTTAGATATCTACACCCATGTTTATAGCAACACAATTTGTCACAGCTAAATCTTGGAAACAACCCAAATGCCCATCAACTGAGGAATGGATAAAAAAGATATGGTATTTTTACACAATGGAGGATCATTTAGCTATAAAAAAGATAAATTTGAGGCTTTTGTAGAGAAATGGATGAAGCTAGAGACTATATTGGTAAATGAAATATATCAGATCTATATGTGCATACATCACATTATCTTGCTAGTGTGAGAACATGAAAGAGTAATGAAAATCTGAAAGTTCAACAGATACTGTGAAAAGGAAAGAAATTGTTCAATGGGAAGGAAAAACTTTAATGAGAAAAAGGACAAATGAAAGAATGGAAAATATATCTATTTAAATGTGCAGAATAGTTCAGATAATTGTGTTGTCAATTTCTGCTAGTCTTTTAAAAGGAGCAGTTTAATGTAATTTCTTGCATGTATGTATGTATGCATCCATGCATGTATGTATTTAGTACAGGCTCTCACTATACAGATCAGACTCCTAATGATTCTCCTGTTTTCAGCCTCCCAAGCACTGGTATTACAGGTGTGTACCACCATACCCCATCTCAATCAGCATCTCAGCATGCCCCAGCCACAGGGCCAGCACAGCATGCAGAGGATCGAACCCCGGCCTCAGTGTTCTTATGAGAGAGAGAGAGAGAGAGAGAGAGAGAGAGAGAGAGAGAGAGAGAGAGAGAGAGAGAGAGGGAGGGAGGGGCGGGGGGGAGGGAAACAGCATGAGGGTGTACACCTGTCATCCCAGCACTCTGACAAGCAGAGGCAGAGTGTTACAAGTTGGAGCCCAGTCTCAGCGAGTTAGCAACTTACATTTCCAGGACAAGTGCTCAATATACCAGGAAATTTCTACATTGGACTTACACGGCAGAGCCTCTCCTGTGTGGTGTGTGTTCTGTGGTATGTTGGGGAAGTCAACAGCTTCTCCCAAATCTTAGGTATGTCAGTGAGAAAAAAGACTAATATTGCTTATTTTAAAAGTTGACTGGGACAAATGACAGTGCATGTAAAAAAATTTCTTGTTTTTCAAACCTCCAGTTTGAAATACGTCTCCTGAAAAGGATGAAAATAATTTTTCAGAGCTTGGATGAAAAGTAACAGAATAAAAGGGACCCTGAGTAGGTAGAGGACAGAGGTAGCTGCGTGTGTAGAGGGAAGATACCATCCCCAAGTTCTTAATCTTGCTTTATTGCTGGAGAAGAATATGACACGTTATAGGCCAGTTAATAATGGAAGAGAGATGAAAAAACAATGGAAGAGAAGTCCATAAAAGCCACCATGACAGAAGGAAATTTTGTCGTTGTGAGTTTTGTACATGGACAGCTTAAATATCACACTTTGAAAAACTGAGATATTACACAAATTCCCCTGAACATGACCTCTATGCAAGCACTCTGTTCACTTCTGCAGTACTGGCATAGAGATCTTAAGAAAAGGCTGTTATGAAATTTATAAAACCAACCATAGAGTAGGAACCTGGAAGGACCTGCTTTCAAGATAGGCATCAAAGATACAAAAAGGAAAAAACGTTGACAATATCTGTAGTCATAAACTAGCTTGGTGTCTACACGAATCATGGGGACTTTGATCAAATCAACTTACTGTGAAAAGAGACACTGATGACAGAGTCAAATGAAAGATAAACAGTAGTGAAGAATCTAGTCTGCTAAATAAAATACAACCCAAAACAATCTTATTGGCATCTGACAGCAGTGGCTGCCAATCAGCCCTGAGATTCAATCTTTGGCAATTAGACTCCAGTCACAAAATAGAGGAAACTGCTGTAGTCTTTACAAAACAAAGCCTTCAAGCAGAGACTTTATCTGACTTTAAAATACAAAATATGGTGGAGGTGTAGCTCAGTACATTTCCAGTAGATTGGGTACAAGGGCCTGGGTTAAATTTCCAGTACCAAAAGTAAAGTATAACAAAAATTAAGTCTTTCCCAGAGTGATCCCTAATACATGTATGCTGATGAACATCTAGAAATCCAACCCTATACTTTCAGAGCACAAGCCTAGAAGAATCACACTGGCAAATTGTATCTGCTCCTTCCTGCAGGATCAACAAAGCCCTAGAAACAGCTCTAAATATAGATGTCACTGAAAGTCTTCAGCAGAAGTTGCCCAACCATCTCCCTTCCCTAGTTCTTTCCTTTCTGGCACGGGATCAGTTTTCAAAGAACACACCCAGGGAGCATTTCCACTTCACCAATCTTGCTCTAATTCCACACAACTGTTTGTGACAGAATGCTCTACCCCTTCCAAAAATATCTCCTCACTAAGCTCTCTCCTCTCTACTCATAACCCAAATGTCCAATGTCTCCTTTTCCATTTCCTTCATATTTTTTCACTATCATTAGACCAATATGCCCTATAAAATATTTATTTCATTCTTACACAATCTGTCACCCCATCTCTAACTGATTGAGGTGTGACGATTTGGCAACTTTTCTGACCCAAAACATATCAGTATTTACACAACATGACTTTAGAAAAAAAAAAAATCAAGTAAAGCTGTGAGAGCACTCAGAATTGTAAATTATTTTCCTATTACATTCTATAGAAAAACCTACAGAAATGTGAACACCTTGTATGAGAAAGACACTACAACAGCAGCCAGACCTACAGTTCCAAAAGATGGGCAGCTGTAACAGCAGCAGGATCCATGACTAGCAGCCAGGATAAAGTTTACTCACTGGATAAATATTAAATTGTATCCAAGTCCACTACCTGGACCACTGCAATGGTCTTTAAACTAATCTTCCCATTTATCTATTCTCTATCCTGCAGCTGTAGTCATTCTTTTAAAACACAAGTGTGCTCACAGCATTTTCCTCCTAGGATTTCCCACATAGAAAACAACTTTGATCTCTTATCCCCAGTATTCATGCTGAGCCACGATCACATCTTGCTGACTCTTGGATCCCTGGGTCATGTAGGACTTGGGGTCTTCTTCAAGAAGCCTTAGGAACTCTGACCTACTTGGCCTCTTGCCTGGAATGTGGACACTTGCAAGGGATTCTCCCTCATTGGATTCAGGTGTCTGCTCAACTGTCACAATACTGGTGGCCTCTCTAATTATTCCTCCTAGAAGATCATCCATTTTTTTGTTTCCAGAATTCCCTAGCCCTTCATACTCTTATACTTCTCAATGTTTCTGCTGTAGCAGCTGATGTCAGATGTCCACTTGTTTACTGCCTGCCTCAGTCTTCCCCGAACAGAACTGTCATGAGCACACGAGAGTCCTTTGTTCATTCAAAGTCCAAAAATGCTTGGCATATAATTGCTCACTGAAACGTGGTTCTGCGAGTAACCTTCACATGACCACTTTCTGTGTATTTTTATGTGCCAATCTGTATTAGAGATCAGGATTTAAAGGTAAGTACGACAGGATCTAGTTTTTCTTTTCCTTTAAGGAACTTAAAATGTAGCAGTGGACATATACACAGAACTACTAGAATGGCAATGACATAAGCTTAAAGTATGTGAAAACTCCAGAGGAGCTAGAGGTTCAGTAGGGCAGACTGAGGGCAGATTATAAAGAAAACTGAGCTTCAGGTTAAGGAGCCCATTCTCACTGTAGCCTGCTATGGAGCACCACAGGAGTACAAAGAGGAGATATATTTGGTATCATAACTGATAGGCATAGCTGGGTGAAGTGGTGCATGCCTGTAATCCCAGCACTCGTGGGCTGACCAGAAAGATTCTTAAGTTCAAGAGCAGCCTGGGCTACAAGTGAGGTCCTGTTTCAAGAAGAAAGAAAAAGAGAGAGAGACAGAGAGAGAGAGAGAGACAGAGAGAGAGAGAGAGAGAGAGAGAGACAAATGACAGACAGATTACTCATTTTCTCCAAGGTGTGTAGGAAGTGTCACTGGCCAGAAAAAAGAAGGAATAAGTTTGAAGAAAAACCAACAAATCTGGTTTTTAACAGGTTGAGTCTGAGGTACTCTGATAACAACACTAAAAATTGCTAGATTTCTCTGGTGTCTAGACAACCTCTGACTTAGCAATTCTACGGTCGCATTCTTTGGCTTTCTTTCCTGTTGAGGAAGAATAGAGCTAAACTTATCACACACATATGATAGCCACTGTGTTAGCCCCAACTTAGCCATACATGAAAAGTCCTTAATTCTTTTTTTTTTTTTTAATTTTATTTATTTATTTGTTTGCTTGTTGTGTTTGTTTCTTTATTCATTTTGTGGCTGGCTCAGCCTGCCCTGGTGGTGGCGCTGGCGCAGCTTGTGGTGCCGGGGATCGAACTGCAGTCCCCGCAGTCGCCTGAGCCCTCCTAAGCAGGCGCTTTAGACCACTGAACCATCTCGCCGGCCCCAAAAGTCCTTAATTCTTAAGGACTTAATTCATCAAATCTTTCAATTTAATATATTCTTATAACCATGCTTTCCTAAAACATGGGACACCTGCTTTGTAGTGAAGTCTGACACAACTGCAGAAACTTCCCAGAAATTTTTCCTAGTCAGAGGTTTGAAGGTTCGATTTTTTTTTTGAAGGTTCGATTCTAAATGAGACATTATTTATAATTTTAAAAATAAAAAATGTTCAAGGACAGCCATTACTATTGTTTTTCACCTATATGATGGAAAGCCATTGGTTATATGTATATATGAACATAAATATGTTCAGACACAATGGGGAGATATGAAGCGTGAAAAGAGTGAAAATAAAGTGCAATGAAACAAGACCTACATTTAACAGTAAAGGAAATTGTATATAACATAAGGATAGAAACAAACAAACTCAGCATCAAGGTTTTCCCCCAAGATTTGGTTAAAAGAGAATGTTGGTCAAATTCTAGCAGTCTCATTTCTCACTTAACAAACCATTCTGTATAGTTTCATCATATTTCTTGTCTAAAAAGTAAAAACTATAAAGAAAGAACAGATGACTTTTAAGGGCTCCAGGATTTGTCAAATCAAAGTAAAATGCTCTATATGGATTAGCAGCTAAATAGTCTTAATTCTGAGGAGTTAAATAAAATATACTGGCAAGTAGCAAACATCCTAATTTAAACAGGGAGTCAAAACTCTAGAGTCAAACACCAAAAGAGCAAGAGGTTTTCTTAACTGTTAGAAGGAATATTCCATAACCATCAGGATCCATTTCTTAAAAATGCTGGACAAATAAAACTACTATATTGCAACAGGCAATGAACTAGACATGTGGGGATCTTGACACTGCAAAGGTCCTAATGCATTTTATCAACACCTGCTGCTCCATGTATAAATCTGTGTCTTCCTACCTTTTTGATGTCTGTGAGCCACATTATTGAAAAGTGGCCATAAGGAGAAACTCAGGATGTAGCCCACTGGGACAGGGGTGGGGATGCTTAGGGCTGTAGTCAGCTTTCATTTCCCATAAGGCCCCATTCAACACCATCAGAATCAAATAACATAGAGTCTGTCATACGAGATGACAGATTAGCTAGGCCCTCATTGCCTCTATGAGAAAATGACATTCTTTGAATTAAGAGATTCACCCAAGTCACCTAGCATATTAGATTAGCACTGGAATCCAGGCTGCCAAATTCTAGAATGGCATTAATTTTGTATAAAACAAAAATTAACTGTCTTATGCCTATTTGCGTGCCTATCTATCTACCCCGGTTTTTTGAGGCAGGGTTTTACTGTATGATTCAGGCTGGACAGAACTCACTATATAACCAAGGCTAGTCTTGAATTTCTGGCCTCCTGGGATTACAGTCATGCACCACTACACCTAGCTTTAAACAATTTAAATATTTAAATGATTATAGTATTAGCAATAATCATCAAAGAACCTCAAGGAAACACAAAATTAGAAAGTTTAAAGATAAACAGATATCAGGAAAATTCCCAGCTGAGAGAGAGAGAGAGCGAGCGAGAGAGAGACAGACAGACAGAGATAGATTCAGAGAGAGAGAGAGAGAGAGAATATTTTT
>PVKN010041667.1:0-10510 GCA_004027915.1 Capromys pilorides
GTGCTCCGGGGGTAAAAACAGATGACAGCTGAAAAGGCGGGAAGCCGCATGCCCTCGCAGCCCAGCGGCAGCGAGCTCGCGGTGCAGAGGAAAGGCACGAACCAGACCACACAGTGGACCCGAAGCTTCCAACTCCCGTGATCACAGCACGCGCTCCACACAGCCCGAGTCCTCGTCAGATCACCGTCAATCCCTGCACAAAGGGCCTGCTTTCCTCAGATCCCATTACCCATCGCACGGGCCTGATTTGCAGCACCAACAGCGAAACATCAAGCACGCCAAAATACAAAATAGAAAGGCAATTGTCAGGACTGGACTAAGATAGTACAGGGATTTTGAAATTACATAATAGGGCTTTAGAAAGAACTGAGAGTAATATAAATTTTAATAGAAAAAGTAGATGTCACAGAGGAACAAAGCAATGTAAGCAGAAAGATTGTAATTATATGCAAATCTGAAATTTAATATGTAAAAATTCAAAGTGTTCTGTAAACTCGAAATAGATGAATAAAACTTCACAAAATACAAAGCAAGGAGAAACAAAGAAGTTTTAAAAGGTAGCAAAGTAGGACTTGGCGTGGGAGTTTTCCAAATGTATGTCAAGTACCGCATGCCCAGAAAGTTCAAAGAATGCTAAATGTTACTGTTGAAAAGTTAAAATTTAAATATTTCATATCAAAACTTCCATTAGCGAGGTATACAGAAACACCTTCATAGAACAGTGGAAATAAAACCCTTAATTATTGAGAAATAATTTTCTTTGTAAATAAATTTCATTAGGCACTAAAAAGATCAACACCACTGATAAGGAAATACTATAAATCTCTATTCCTATGAACTGACAGTACAGACGAAGAAGACAGTTTCCTAGAAGATAAATTTACTAAAATTCACACAAGGAGAAATAAATGACCAAACTGCTATATACCTATTACAGGAAATTTAAAACCTCCTGAAATGGAATTGCCATATGCGTAGATTTTCACAGTAAATTCTTACAAACATTTAAGTAAGAACTGCAAGGCAACGTATCTCATTACCACGATGACAGAAAACCTTCAGAAAAGTATCAATGAATATAATTAGATAATATGGAAAAATAATACAATGGAAACAGATGGCAATTTGTTACAGGTATCTAAGATTAGTCACAATGAATATTTGGAATTTGAAATTTTAAAAATTGATTCTCAATAACATCAAAAATTAAAACAGGTATAAATATACCAACACAGGTACAAAATTGTGAAATACTCCTGAAAATAATCAAGAATCTCAAAATAATAAGGTATTGCATGCTCTTGAATTGGAAAGTCCATTCTTCGTAAAATACCAACTCTTCCCAGATTCACTTACGTACTCAATACAATCAGAATCAAAATTCCTGCAAACTATATGAAGATACTAAGGACCTGATTCTAAAATTTATGTGGAATTTACTCTTCAGAGACTCTGGAAGGGTAAGAACACAACCTGAGAGGCCCATATTACCTAACTTTAAAGTCCTATTTATGAAATTACACTGATGATCTGAAAAGATGACAGAGGTAGGGCATGGTTTCCATTACTAGAGATTGAAAAAAGCACCAGAAATCTAGAATGATGACTCAGGCCAGAACTGGAGTCTAAGTCAGATGGGATTCCAGATTACAATTAGAGACATCCATATGAACTCGTGCGTAACTCACTGAAGCATTCCTAGATCTACATAAAGCATGGCTGATGCATAACACATAGTGCCTTACGCGAGATAGTGATGGCGCTGTGGCAAGGAGTACAACAGGGTGCAGTCTTGGGCACTGTACTATAGTATAAGAGAGGAGGGCTGCTTAGAGGTCATGCTGAATTTAGGGATGAGTCAGGAGACATGCAAAATTCACCTGTAGCACCTCACAGTGTTATGCAACAAGGAAGAGCTAAATATTAGATAGAAGCATTTAGCAAGCATGCTATATCCAAGATATAACAGCCAACTGAAAGCACTCCCAACAGGCCAAGTTAGAACAACTTTCTTTCTTCTTTCTTTCTCTCTCTCTCTCTCTCTCTCTCTCTTTTTCTTTCCTTTGTATAGGGTCTACAGGATCTCATTACACAGATTGGACTCATAGTGGTCCTTCCTATTTTTCAGACTCCCAAGTGCTGGGATTATGGGCATGTGCCACCATGCCCAGTCTCATTCACCATCTCAGCACACCCCAGGGATGGGGCTGGCATAGAACAACTTTAGACACACATACACACTCATACCCCAAGCTTGGATTAAATAAGAATATAAATTATAAAATGAACACACATAAATCCATACTGATATAAATGATTGAATAAATAAAATGAAGGAGTAGATGAATTTCATGACAGAAAAATTTCAAATAATCCACACATACATGCCCCACTCAAGAAGACGGGATATGACTCACTTTTCTTTAAACAAGAATAGCAACCTCCTCCCAAGGATGCATAGCAGCTAGCAACGTGGGGCCAAAGACTTAGAGCGAAGGGCTCTGATCAAAACCACCTCACCTAAGGGGTCAAGGTTAACAACAACACCAGGCAATAAGCCACGTTAGCACTATGTATGTAACCTTGACGTACAGTGATGGGCACGTTGTACTCTATGGTGATTTCTTACCTAGAACTGGAAAACAACATAAAATTTTAGTCTAAAAGAAAACATAGGGTGAGCGAGATAGCTCAGTGGTTTAAAGCGCCTGCTTAGGCAAGCTTAGGCAACCACAGGGACCGAGGTTCAATCCCCAGCACCATATGCTATGCCAGCCCCACCCCCAGGGCAGGCTGAGCCTGCTATAGCATAAATAAATAATTTAAAAAAAGAAAACAGGCCAGCGAGATGGTTCAGTGGTCTAAAGCGCCTGCTTACGAAAGCTCAGGCAACTGCAGGGACTGCAGTTCGATCCCTGGCACCACATGCTGCGCCAGCCCCACCACCAGGGCAGGCTGAGCCAGCCACAAAATAAATAAATAAAGAAACAAGCGAACACAACAAGCAAACAAATGAATAAATAAAATTTAAAAAAATAAAATGTTAAAAAAAATAAAAAGAAAAACGAAAAAAAGAAAACATACAAAAATGTAAATGAAGTCAACAGACATCACAACTAAATCCAATTTGATATCTTCAGGTCCCATGTTGTACGTCATCAGTTGGAACCAAAAGAAATAACAGCAAGACTGGATTAAGCCAGCCTTAGAGGTCTCATGGAGCTTAGTGTCACTCTAAGTGAGCCCCAAGCCACTCAAACTTCCCACATTTATTGGAGGACATGAACAGGCTAAGGAATGCCTAACTGATGTGGTGCAAGCACGCTGCTATTTACATTGCCTTCTGCACTCACCGAACTCTAAGTTTGTACATCCCTGGTTGGTGGCTCCCCTGGTACAAGAACACAGTGCAGGCAGGCAGCGCAGGCAGGGCGCCACCTCCAGGAGTCTGTTACTCATCTCCAGCTTGCAGGAATTCCAAGGGGCCAGTTTGCGTAGGCTCTGTTCTCTGTTCCTTGCTCCCTAGGGACAGTAAGCTTCTGACTTATAACACTCCAGTTCCAGATGAGAAGGACATATGGTAAGAGCCGAATAAAGCATAAACTTTGGCTAATAATGGGGAATGATGTTGTTCATTAGCTGAGAAAAATCAATCATTATATCAATATAAGTTAGTAACAGGAAAACCTGCATGTGGCATCCACAGAAACTCTGGGCTTCCTTTGTAACTTCTCTATGAATCTAAAACAATTCTGAAATTTTAAAAAAGTGTTTTTAAAAAGATTAAACATGTTATAAAGTGTACATTTATTACTTTAACTTAATTTTAAAAGGTCTATGTTGAATTTGTAAATCGCTCTGTGTAGTGTGAACATTTTAACAGTGTACATGAGATATCCTTTGAGGGTCTTTCTCGATTTCTTTCTTCAGTACGTTACAGTTTAAATTAGAAAAAGCTTTGGCCAATTTGCAAGAATTCATTCCTAGGTATTTAATTTTATTTTATTATTTTATTTTGTTGTAGTTGTCATGAATGAGACCGCCTTTTTGACTTCTCCTCAGATCATTTCATTTGTGTATGTTGATTTTGTATCCTGGGACTTTGTCAACTTGTTTATTAATTTTGGTAGCTTTTTGTGTCACATTTAGGGGTTCTACATAAGAAGTGAATGGTAATGTGATACATTTTCCCAAATTGGATCTACTTCAATATTTTCTCTTCACAGATTAACTAGCATTGTTTTGAATCAAAATGGTGCAGGTGCTCATCTTGTCTTATCCCAAGCCTGAGAAACTTTTCAGCTTTTCCTCATTTGCTGCAATGCTACCTGATGGACGATCACATAATACTTCACAGTTGTAAAGTATGTGCCTCCTTTTTTTATTTTTTCAATGTATTTGATTGTTATAGGGTCTCACTACGCAGCTCGAACTCCTCGAACTTTGAGCCTCCCCAGCACTGGGATTACAGGTGTGTGCCACTACACCTGGACTCTGGCCAGCTCAACCCTCCCTGAGGGTGGCGCTGGGGCAGCATGTGGTGCCGGGGATCAAACCACAGTCCCTATACTTGCCCAAGATTGCCCAAGCAGGCTCTGTAGTCCGCTGAGCTATCTTGCTGGCCCCAAGTATGTGCCTTCTATACATAATCTGTTCAGTGTTTTTATCATGAAGAGATGTTGGATTTTATGAAAAGTCTTTTATACCTCTACTGAGATATAATTTTGTCCTTCATCCTGTTGAAATGACACATGGCAGGTGTCAGTCTGTGTTTATTGCACCATCTTTGTGTCGCTCTGATGGATCTCATTTGATTATTATGAGTAGTTTTTGGGGTTTTTTTAAGGTGCTGGTGTGATTTACTTGCTAGTATTTTGTTGAGGGACATTGATTTTTCATCAATGTTTACTAAGAATGATAACCTGTAGCTTTCTTTTTTGCTGTGGTTTTGTGCAATTTTTGCTATTATAATAATTCTGGCCTCATAACATGTATGTGAGAGAACCCTGTCCTCTTTAATTTTTTGAATAATTTAAAAATTGATACTAGTTCTTTATTAAGTCTGTGATGGACATCAGCAGTGAAGATGTCTCATTTTTGCAGAGTGGATTTTATTATTAACTCAGTCATTACTTATTGGTTTGTTTAGTTTTTCTAATATTTCATAGTTAAATCCTGATAAGTACATGTGTGCATATATTTTCCAATTTCTTCTAGGCTATCAAAATCTTTTGACATATACTTGTTCATAATAATCTCCAATGATCCATTGTGTATCTGGAGTGTTAGATGTACTGTCTATTTTTTGTCTCTGATTTTACTTGAGTTTTCTCTTTTTGTTGATTACTCTGGCCAAGAGCTTACCAATTTAATCTGTGCCCAAAGAACTAGCTCTCTGTTTCACTTATTTTTTTGATACAGTATTTTTAAAGTTTTATGGTGTTTTGTTTTGGTTTTTTGTACTAGGAATTGAACTTGGGACCTTGTGCATGCCAGGCAGGCACTTATGCTGCTGAGCTGTCTCCCCAGTGATAGACTCTATTATATTTGTTTTTCCTCTTTTTATAATTTCTTCCCTTTAACAAATTCTGATTCTAGTTGTTGCTTGGTTCTGTTAGTTCCTTGAGATGCAGTTGTAGGTCCCTTTTTGAGTATCTTTCTACTTTTGGAGAAGGGGTCAATGCTATAAATTTCCTTCTTAGTACTTCTTTTGTTGTGTCCCATAAGCTCTCATATGTTGTGCATTTTCACTTCTTTCAATGACTTTTTATATTCCTATTCATTTACTTTTTGATTCATTGGTTGTTCAAAAGCAATTTGTATTCTTCCCATGAATTAATTTATTTTCTGAACTTTTTTTTTATATTGATTTCCAGTTTATAGCATTTTGGTCAAAAAATGTATTTGATAAGACTTAAAATTTTAAAAATCATTACGTCTTGTTTTATGACCTCTGGTGTGTTATCCTGGAGCACATTCCCTCTCCTGAGGAGAAGAGAACCTGTTCTGCAGTTGTTGGACAGAATGTCCCAGGGATGGCTGCTAGATCCATTGTTCTAGTGTGCTGGAGAACTTGGCTGTTTCTTGGATGCTACCAACTTTCTGTCTGGATTTGATGCCCATTATGGAAAGTGGATCCCTTGCTATTATTGTACTAGAGTTTATCTCTCAGCTCAGTAATACTTGCTTTATATCACTGTTCTTTGGTTTGATCCTTTACTCTAATATAAGGCTCTTCCTCATTTCTTCTTGCTGATTTTGACCTAATGCCTGTTTTGCCAGCTGTAACTATGACTGATTGCCCCTGTTCTATTTTGGACTCCCTTTGCATAAAGTATCTTATTCTATCCCTTAGCTTTCAATCCATATGTATCCTCACATTGATGTGAGTTCCCTGTAAGCAACATATAGTTAGGATTTGGTTTTTGACCCAGTCAGTGTCTTGGTTTTTTAACTGGAGCATTTAATGTATGTACATTCAATGTAGTGATTTCTAGGTAAAGCTTTACCATAGGCATTTTATAACTTGTTTCCTGTTTTTATTGCAGCTTCTCTCTTTTTTTTTTTTTTTTCACTTTACTACAGTGTTTCTTATGATTAAGTGACTTTCTTTAGTGGTGTGTTTTGATTCTTACCTTACTAGTTTCATATTGTCAACAACAGACTTTTGCTTAGTAGTTACCTTGAGTCTTTCTCAACATCTTTAGCTGGAACAATGGGTTTTGAAAATATGACACCTCACCATGGTTATAGATATAGGAAAATGAAGTTGACATTTGTACTCCATCCTTCCTTGCCTTTTGAGTTTCTAATTTTCCATTTTACGTCTTACTGTATCGTCTACCTGTTAACACATTAAGTCATTACTATTTCAAATTGCTTGACTTTTTAGTCTTCATACTAAAGATATAAGTGATTTAAATACCATGTGTACAGTAGAGCAATCTGGGGCCAACTGCTTTATCATTCTTGTTACTATACTTATTGATGACATCACTATTAATGTCTCTGTTATCATTTTAATTAACTCCCTATAGCATTTCTTGTAGAACAGGTCTGGAAAAGATATTGTCTCTTCTGTCTGACATAAGGAAAGCTTTGCTGAATGCATTTGATTAATAGTTCCACATTTTTACTCAACACTGTGAAAAGTCACTCCTGGCTCACACACAAGTGTCACAATGCAACTATGGACCTACACAATCTCAGCAGTGTGTCAAGGCCTGTGAAGTGGGCATTCATCACAGTAAGATGCAAGCCTCTCTCTGGTGGAGCTGGGATCAGTTCTTCTGTGTGTACCAGCCTGGAGATAGTTGTATAATCTTAAGCTACACGAACTAACTGTTAGTGTCACCTGCCTCTGGGTTGCTAACCCTACAGATAGGCTGAGATATACCCAAGACTAACAGTAGTGGGGGCCTGTGTTATTGGTGGGACGCTGGGGCTGGAGCCATCAGCAGGATATGCAGATGTGCAGGTATCTGTCTCCAGACATGGGATGAAACTCACTTCTGACCCTGGGCTGTGCAGGCTGTCACCTGATGTTTGGGGAAGTTCAGAGCTCTATGTGGGTCTGGAAGCCTTTGGTTTCTACAAGGAGCAGATGTCACCAGAACAGCCCTAGAACTGAGCTTCAACACAGAGTTCAATGGCAGGCTAACTGCCTTACTCTCCAGCAGTTAGAATCTTGTTCTCCCTGTACTGCCTGAGACCAGGGTGCAGGTGGTAGGAGCAGCCAGCCACCTGACTGAGGCAGTTCCAGAACCCTAGATTATGGGCATTGGCCCAGGTTCAGGCTCCAAGGGCTCTGCGCAGGACTGGGCTGAAGACCAGTGCTGCCCTGGCTCTGGGTGTCAGGCCCAGGTTCTGGATTTATTCTGCTTTCCTTCCCCAAGCAGAAGCACTGCTCTCCATGAGGAGTGCCTCTGAGGGAAGGTGGTGCTGGCAGCTCTTTCCCTTATGCCTTTCTCTGCATGTCTTGGTGAGGGCGGTCAGTCAAGGTCCTGGGACCTGTCGTGTACTTCCTTAGCCTTTACCAAGGTAACTGGGTACGAGAGTGTTATGGTTTATGTCTAGTTGCCCCCCCTCACAAAGCCTCATGCAATCATGGGGCAGGGACTTCTAGAGTTTGAGACTTGACTCATGATCCACTGGGATTATGTGTTTTAGTATTGATGGATTTATGGGTCTGAGTACTTCTGGGATTATGGTGAATAGGCTGAGGCAGAGAGCCTGAATGTAATATAAAGAGAGACAGAGAGACAGACAGTGGCTATTGCTCTCTACGCCCTGCTTGGTCGGTTGCCTGTGTTGTGATTATTGCTGTTCCGCCACCATGAACTGGATGCTCTCTGCCCTGTTCCACTCAGCCTTGGGCCAGCCAAATAGGGACTGAAACCTCCAGCAACTGTGAGCTAAATAAACCTTTCCTTACTTCATTTTGATTGTCGGGTATTTGTCCCAGCAACGAGTAAAAAGTAACTAGGACAGAGAGGAACTTTCAAATTGATTTATGGGGAGAGATCCTCAGGGAACCCTAATCACTCTTGCTGTGCTACCAGGTCAAATGTTTGTTTTTTTAAATGAATGTAGTATTTATCTATCTGTTTGTTTGTTTATTTGGCACAGGGTCTTGCTATGTACCTCCCCAGCACTGGGATTACAAGGGTGTGCCACCATGCCCAGTCTCAGTATCTGGCTTGGTGTGGGGCTGGCATAGCATGTGGTACTGGGTATTGTACCTGGGTCCTGGCACTTGCCAGACAGGCGCTTAGACTGCTAAGCTATCTCCTTGGACCCTCAAATGTTTTTAATATCAAGTAAAAGCACAGATTCCTGCATTTTTGTAACTGTTACCAAGACAGATATTATAATAAAATCATTAGCAGAGGCATTTTTAACTTTGGAAAAGAAAATGTGCATTTTTAGATTTAGACACATAAAATGTGAATTTGTTTTGTATAATACATGAGTGTAAAACATGAGGCTGAGGCTGTGGAAGCATGCTTCCCATGTGAGGCGCACTAAGAGGCCACCAGCTTGTAGTTTAAATTTCTCATGGAAGCACTTAGCATCTGTGCCATTAGGGTGCTGTCATTTGCAAGGGTCAGAAACCTAACTAGATGGAAGAAATTTGATTTTAGTGGCTTGTGTACTGGAGAAGTCCCATGGGTGATGGTGGCTTTAAGGTACATCTGGCTCAAGGAGCTCAGCGGTATTTCTTCCTTTGACTTTCTTTCTTTCTTTCCTCTTTCCTCTCTCCTCTGCTCTCTTCTCTTTGGCTCTCCATCCTCTTCCTTCCCCTCATCTTTTTCTCCTGTTCCTCTCCATCTATCCCTCTATTTCTAGCACTTACTGTCCTCTGTATTGGCTCAGTGCTTGCAGGGCTCTCCCAGGTGGTGAGAAAGCTGGTCATCAGGATGTGCAAATTAATTCAGAAAGCTAAGTAACTTCAAGGGAGTTGGCTGGGAGCCCTGGCAGGAGCTTCATGGAGATGCTGGTTTACCTGCCCTGGACCCCTCAGTTGTCTGCCAACCACTGAAGCAGCTCTTAAAGTTGTGAGCGCTGACTGAATGGCCCAAACTGAGTCACATGGCACTCTTGTGAGGCGAGGACCAAGCAAAGTCACCTGTCCCCGTAGTAAGGACCTCAGGCACAGGTAACTGACGGTCCAGCAGAAGAAGTGATTATCAATTCTCTATGTGCACTAAATCAAGTAGAAGACTTGGCTTGAACTGTAAGTAGTAATTGGGTAAGTCTGGCTGAGGGCCCAGAGTAGTGCACCTCCAAATTCAAGAGATGCTGCTGGTTTAGGAACTATACTTTGAAAACATTGCTAATTAGTAAAGGAGGCCAGGTAGGTAAAAGTGACAGAAAACAGCAATTAAATCACCCATCTAAGTTAAAATGAATTGCATAATTAAAATTTTAGGGACCCACCCTTGATGAAAATTTAAATTTTAAATGAATACAAGATAGATCACTCATTCACAATTACAGGTTTGACAAAGGAACTCTTAAAAACAGTTATAACGTAATGTAAAGTGAAACCGGCATGATTTAGGGCTTGTACAGAGGAATACTCTATTCATTTAAGCATTCTAGGTTGTCAAATGAGGGGCTGGGGAGATAGCTCAGTAGAATAAGTGCTTACCTGGCTACTGCAAGGGTCTGAGTTCAATCCCCGGTTCCACCAAAAAAAAAAAAAAATAGTTGTGAAGTGTTCTATGTAATACTATAGGATGATGTCTGTCTTTTCACATGGAAAATATAGTTCTAGCTAGTCTTTATATTTTGTTCTATCTTAGTAAATAATATGTATAATACATAGTAGTTCAAATTTGATGAACACAACTCCACATCACCACCTACAAATATAAAAATTTCCAGAGGACAAGTGACTGCCTTACTTTAAAGGATGGTTTATGGAAATGTTCTCAGATATGATTGCTTAGTTACTATCGAATTACAATTAGACAGTGAGCAAGGGCCTGAAGTGTGCATAGTGCAA
>PVKN010041668.1:0-10508 GCA_004027915.1 Capromys pilorides
CAGTCTGGGCTACACAGTGAGTTCAAGGCCAGCCTGCACTATACAGCAAGACCCTATCTCAAAGGCCCCCAAACACAAAATTAAAATATTATTAAACCGGGCAATGTGACCCACAGGGGTAGCTGTAATCCCAGCTACCCCAGAAGCAGAAGCAGGAAGATCCCAGGGCAACTGAGAAAAACAAACAGCATTATATAAAACAAGCACTGGCACTCAAAATAATGACCTAAGGAAAATACTCTGAAATAGAATTTTTCCTAGAAAAACCTGGCATTAATTCCATTAAGTGCTAAGCAGCTTTGTTTTCTCAGGATGGGCTCTGGCTGTGGAGCCCAGGTTGGCCTGGCATGGGTGATGACTCAGCCTCTCCCTCCTCAGGGCCGCACACCTGGCAGGAGGGTGAAATAACCTCGAGGGCTGTTATCTATATGATTCGTGGTTCAAGGCTCTAGGCAGTTCAAGAGTACTGGACTTTGATACATGTTCATTCCCATTTGTGAATTACAAAGAAAAAAATCACACAGCAGTTATGGTATAGGTAATGCAACCCCAACTCACGAAGTCCTGCACACCGACAGACAACGGCTCTTGGAACATGACACAGAGCACACAGCTGCCATTCAAGGCCATCACGGAACACCCGATCCTCATGTTGATCAAGTCTCCAAAGAGAAAGCAAGGGGCAGGACCAGGAGGGGAGAGCCCTGCACACAGGACAGGGACACCTCCCTGCCGAGCTCGACTGCACACCGAGGACACAGGCCACACACCAGTGGGAGGCCAGCCTAGGCTAGTGGTGAGACCCTGTTTCAAATAACCAAAAAACAAAACAAAGCAAAAAAGAAAAAAACACCCTGTGACTTCGGCAACATGTTTTACAACCACAGCACCAACAAAAACCCAAACCCCTTTCCCAACCATCAAAAGAAAACAGAACTGAGCCATGGAATAACAAACCCAGCGTTTCCCAGGGGCCTCCGCAGGGCTCTGCAGGCCGAGTCCCCAACCTGGCAATTAGCGGTCACAGGCAGCCCTGTTCACTGTGTCCATGTCACCATGCCCCTGCCTGGTCCCTAGGACTCAGGTCACTCATGCTGCAGCAGGACCAAGGGACCCAAAGGACGTCAGGTTTCTGGTCTCTGGGCTCCCAACTCTCCATCGTGTGAGTTCTCCTTCCGTCAGTGACCCTGGGCATCCCGTGTGTACCACACCAGGTTAACCCACGCTCCTGGGACCACGGTCCTGGGCACTTAAAGCCACCTTTTTGTGAATTCTAGGATAAGGCAAAGCTACATTCAAAGCCAAGTAAAATGGAAGCTGAAAGAGCCCTCACTGGAAGTTCTCCATGTGCCAGGCCACCCGGTGAGTGCCCCAAAGGCCCAGTGCCCGCCTTGGTTCCCAGCAACGGGGCTGAGCAGGCCTGGGCACTCCTGAGGCGGCACTGCAGGGCCCTGCTCCCAGTTCCTCTTCCAGCAATTAGCAGGAAGGTCCCTCAGTCTGGCTCCCTGGGTAACTGCCTGGCTAAGTGACTTCTCTCTGGAGTACTGGTCAATGTGAAAGGGAAACTCCCAAAATCTAGATTTTGAGGGCTGGCATTTGTAACTGAGATACACAAAGCATAGAAGATACTATCTGGCTAAAAACGCTAATAGTAGTAATATGATCTTTTTCTCTGATACAACAAACAGAAAGCTCTTTCACTATGAGTAAATTAAATGTTGGTGAAATACCAGAAATAGGACTAATTAGTGTTTCAAATTCTGCTCCATAGTATCTTTACCATGATGGAATGCAGATACGGACAGGCCCCACCTGAGCAGGAAGCCTTCCAGCACGCCTGAGTACCATCCTCCCCGGTCAGGCCCCGCGCAGCACATGGGCTCCCGGCCCTTCTGCTACGAGCAGCCAGCCTTCTCCATCAGCTCTGGGCAAACTTGAGTGGCTATGCTTCCACCTGAGTGGAAATTCAGCAAAGCTCAGTACACGGGAGTGCTGCAGGGAAACGCCAGAGCCCCCGGGGACACAGTGGTTTGGCGCAGCCTGTTGCTCGGCATGCAAGTCTTGGCCAGAGCTAGCCACGGTACTTGGCTAAAGGCAGCAGATGGTGCCCAGCACCCAGCCGAGCTCCCTAGCGCTCTTCTGACGCCCCCAAGCACCGCCCCACCGAATGCCCGTCTTTCTGCTGCCTCACTTCTAGGAAGTACCAGAACTCTCCTTTTCCCAGCAATGTGACAGTTCCCAACCAGACGGGAACCACAGGCCCAGCTCTTGTCCCCTGGAGGAAGAAGCTGCTAAAGTGAGTCATCACTAGAGGGTGGCTACTCACTCGGGGATACTTTAGCTGACTAATCCTGCTCCTCCAGCACCAGGGGAGGACGCAGGAACACTGCCCAGGGGCACACGTGAGGGGCGACTGACTGCGCCGTCAAGGAAATCCACCCCACGCCCTAGCGCTCGGGAACTGGGCCGTACAAAGGGGAAGCGAGGAGGGCCGGAACTGCTCTGGTTCTTCCGAGGAGCTGCAGGCTTCTCTTCTCCTTCACCTCAGATGTTGTCTCCTGGCTCCCAGCGCAGACCCACTGGGCCCTGCTGCAGTCTGCCTGCGCCCTGCAGGGCACTCTAGCCCTTGGGTGGACCCTTCGCTCCCCAGTGTGCACAGGACCTCTGCGTGTGACCCTGTGGCTGCCATCAGCACCTTCTCCTGCCTCTGTGTACCCCGTGTTGTGTCTGTTTCTCTAGTCAGCACTGACTGACACCACATGGGGACCGTGCAGCCGCCCAGGCCTGGGGTCTCTGCTGGCTCCGTGCTGTGTGAGACACACGCCTGTGCTGGGGCTCCGCTCTTACCCACGCTCGCATCACCACAGCCCTCACAGGGCTTCCAGCTCCAGCACTGACAGCGCCACCTCCCAAGCGCTGCTGCAAGGTCACAGCTATAGCGAGCGCAGGGCAGGAGGGAGGCCGCTCCCCCCACAGCCACAGAGCGAGGCAGCAGAAGGCAGGTAGGGCGGGAGCCACGCTGCAGAGCGTGCGTCCTCCTTCGGGAGCCAACCTTCTCCCTCCTGAGGATCTGTGTGGTTTTCCTAGTGTGGCATTTTCTTTAATTGTTTTTAAGAGACAGGTTCTTATTAAGTTAAGTTGCTCAGCCTGGCCTTAAACTCCTTAACCTCAAGTAGCTGGGATGACAGGAACATCCAGCCCTAGGGCGGTTATTAATTCTAAAGGGGACCTGGGTGTGGTGGTGCACACCTGACATCAGACGCAGCGCTCTGAGAAGCTGAGCCAGGAGGATCACAAATTCAGGGCCAAGGTGGGCAGTTCTGCAAGACTGTGCCTTCGAATAAAATAAAATGGCAACAAAACTCAGTACGAAGGACCCTGGCCTCAATCCCCAGTATCACACACAAACACAAAAAGGCTAGGTTTAAAAAAGTTCCAGAGTCATGCCATATGCACAATCAAATTAATCCTGTGACTATAAATAACTCCCATGTAGCTCCTACCCTGCTCTCCATCCTCCTACGACCAAGCTGCCACATAGCCAAGCAAGCGGGAATTTTTCCTACCACCTGCGGGGTCACAGGCAGGAGGATGGCCTCCCTCCGGGACATCCACTCCGGCTGGACCACAGAGCTGGAAATACCTTTCTCTCACCTGAGCCAATGAATTCCACTGAAATGGACTGTTACGCTGCCAAGCACTGTTACAAAGAGCCAGGAGTTCAAAGCATGGCTTTCAAAGCTGGTATTTAATCCTTTGGCTGACTCATCTTCCTTTCCGCCTACACAGCTGAGACAGGAAGAACTCCGCAGAGGGAGGAGGCCAGGTGGCTGGGGTCTGGCCCTGCAGGAGCGCGCGCACCAGAGCCTGCGAGACACTGGGCGTTGGTGACCAGGTGGGGATGCAGCAGGCACAAGCTCCTCGGGCGCTGCTGTGTCCCAGCTCCGTGCAGCACCTTCTCGCCTCTGCCCTACTCCCCACAGCTCTGCATGCGGCTGCGTCCCTGCAGCATGGAGGAAGGTGCTCCAACCGGGACAGTCACTCTCCAAAGGCCCGTGGGTGTTGAGCTGAAGGGGACGTGTGCAGCGCAGGCTCTACCACGAGAAGCGCCAGGGCAGGCCCGCAGGACCTGCTCGTTGGTGACACAGTAGCAAGCGCCTCCTCAGAAACGCCCGTGGGTACCACGAGCACCTGCACGGCAGGATCTGCCACCGGCTTCCAGGAGGAGCGAATCTGTTTTCATGGGCGAGCCAGTGATCGTGACCGTAATTTCAGAATTACACATAAATGTTTTTCAGTTCCAAATATTTTGGTTTCGAATTTCAAAAATATCTAGACTGGGCGTGGTGGTGCCTGCCTGTAATCCCAGCAGTTGGACTGCCGCAAGCCTGAAGCCAGTCTGAGCTACATGAGCCCTGCCTTAAAGATCCAGAAGTTTTATTCCCATTTCCAAGTCTGTTTAACTGACCACGGGAGGGTCAATGGCAGGAGGGTCAGGGGGATACTACAGGATCCATGGGCAGCGTTCACGTCCTCGGCCACTCAGCCTGGCTACCCATCGGGACAATGCCGGCTCAGACAGTGCTTGTTAGCACTCGGGATGGGGAGGGAAGCATTGCCTGCTCCTGCCCCTACGTCACTCTGGACCAGAAAGGAATGGCGTCTCATAGCAACAGCTGGAAGGCAGGTGCTCTTAGCTGGGTGGGGTGGCACATGCCTCCAAATTCAGTCCTCGGTAGGCTGAGGCAGGAAGACTGCCTCAAGTTCGAGGCCACCGTGGGCTACACGGTGAGTTCAAGACCTGCCTGTCTGTTTGAGCCAGAACCTGCCTCAAATAAACTCAAATAAATAAAATCAAAAGAAACCTTCTAATCTTCCTCTCACAGGTGAGAAACCATTGTCTTTGGCACTTGAAGACTATTCGCAGGCCTGGGTCAGTATCAAAAATATTTACGAATTTAGAGAAAAAGAAAAGGGAAGAGCTGGATGTGGTGGTGCACGCCTGCAATCCCAGCACTTGGGAGGTTGAGGCAGGAGGATGGTTGCGAGTTCGAGACCAGCCTGGGATACAAAAGTGAGCTCAAAGCCAGCCTGAACTGCATAACGAGACCCTGTCTCAAAAAGATGACCAAAAAAAAAAAAAAAAAAAAAATAGTGAGAAGGGAAGAGGGTGCTGGGAAACGCCTGCAGGCTGGCTGGCCCGCAGCACTGCCGCTGCTCCCCGGACGCGACAGCAGCCTCACTTCATGTCCAGTCCTAAAAACAGAGTGTGTGGCTGCCATGGTGACAGTGTGCCCTTTACGACGTCAGCCAGGGTCTCACTTTGTGCCTCTTGAAGAAGAATGTCCCAAGAAATCAGTCTGATTCTCTGCTCCCTTCCTCAAGAGTCCCAGGGCAGCATCTTCTGCTGAGTTCTTATAAGGTAACACCCTTGTTTCACTCGAAGCCAGGGAAGAGAAAACTGTTCCTGTCAGGACAGGGACGTGAGCAGTGGTCCTTAGTCTGAATTTTCTAAGTCTGGAGCTCCCAAGCGCTTCTGTGTCTGAAAAGACAGCAAGGCGGGCGTGGTGGCGCATGCCTGTCATCCCAGCACTGGGAGGCTGATGGCTGCTCTGGGCTGAAGGCCTCGAGGACATCAGAATTCTGGGACCTCTGTGGTCTCCTGAATCCCAGTCATGTGAGATTTTCCTTCCGCTGCTTCTACCACTACTTCAGAGAACAGAGTAGGTGAGACAAGACCCCTATCTAGATAGATCCACATAAACACCAGGGAGGGCTCCAGAAGTACTTTTAATATCAAGTGTGAGGATCTCGCAGGGCCCAGACAGTGTTTGTCTGTCCACAACACCAATAATTCCTCTTAGATAACTTTAAAGATTGAGATGAAATTTACGTAACCTATAACTCGACACTTTAGCCATTTTACTGTCCCTTCAGGGGTTTGTGGTGCACAAGCACAGCTGTGTAGTCACCATCGCTGGCTCCCCGGGACACCCTCGGCGCTCTGAGGCACGTCAGGGCTGGGCACCTCTGGTAACAGACTGGCGGGATGTGGCAGGCTCCATCCAGCCACGTATTTTATTAATTTTTATTATGGCCGGCTCAGCCTGCCCTGAGGGTGGGGCTGGCATAGCATTCAGTGCCGGGGATCGAACCATGGTCCCTGCAGTTGCTTAAGCTTGCCTAAGCAGGCGCTGTAGACTGCTGAGCCATCTGACCAGCCCAGCCACATATTTTCTATGTCAAGAGAGGGTGTGTGCAGAACACAGGACTTCAGCGAGAGATGCTGTGGGTCAATCAGAAAAGCACTGCTTCCAGTCCTTTGTGTTAGAAGATCCTTATTTACATCCGGCCCCAGGCCAAGAGCTGCTGCGAGGCCATGCTTTACTTCCAGGAGGTGGAAGCCAGCCTGACAATTCTGGACGCAAACAATTCTTTTCTAGCTGGGTGTGGTGGTGCGCACACCTGTGAGCCCAGCACTCAGGAGGCTGAGGCAGGAGGATCACTGAGAACTGGAGGCCAGCCTGGACTACATAGCCAGACTCTTGTCTAAAAGATAACAACAGCAAGACACTTTTTCCTTTCTGCTCAGGCCCTCAGGCTGCTGTTGCTGCCCCCAACTCTCTTTTCTGCCTTTAGTAAACGTTCACCTTTGCTGCCTTTTCTGGGGGTCTTGTCCAGTTCTTTAATCAGGACCAAAAACCTAGAAAGAAGCCCCATGGGACCACCATCTGGTAACTACCCCAAAGAAATCCCACACTCATTAAATGTGGGTAGTCATTATCCCCTTTTCTAGATGTCAGGGTCCCTTGGATCCAGGAAGGATCTGAACTGAGACCCGGAGCCCAAGAGGGAAGTGAAGAGGGCCTCCACGCAGAAGAAGTGCGGGCGGTGCTTTCTCCCAGACCACAGCTGGGGCGCGGGGTGTGGAACCTGCAGGTGCACAGCGCTGCTGGCAACCCCAGGGGCCTCCACGGACCGCAGTGCCCGGTGGGTTATTCGGGTTCCCCATGGAGGAGGCCCCTGGCCAGACGCCATCCTGGAGAGGGGCCAACAAAGCCTGGGTGTCCGAGCCATGCAGGTTCCCGCCAGCAGCTCCAGGCGTCATCGTGGGGTCACGGAGCCCAGGGAGGCTGGCAGGAGGCACCGGGGCACCGCAGGCTGAACAGCCCGGACCCAGCCTGCACTCAGGGGAACTGAAGGGCAGGGCTGCTGGGATAACAAGCACGCACCTGGGCTCCGTGTGCCACTCCGCTGACCCGTGACCGCAGACGCCCCGAGGGGCCTTTTTTTGAGAAAGAACACTGTCTCTAGTTTTCTTTTGCTCTTCTGTTCTTGTTTTTATTTCTCACTTCTCTTTCACTCCTGTTTTCTTCACCAGTTCCCCAGTTCCTTTGTGTTGCTCGTTTGTCCTCCAGCCTGGCTTCTCCTCCCTTCTTCCTCTATTATTTCTCTATGCCTCCCCCTCCCCCAGCCCCTTTTAATTTTTCTCCCGAGAGTACCGAGGGCATAATTACTGCCTACCATTTTCTGGCTTGTTTTAGATTTTGTTATGTAACTACAAATATAGTTCACACAGCTAAAGGTGGCAAATTGATAGTTACCACGGCTTGTCATCTTCTAGGCAGCGTTTCATGTTATTGTTACTGCTGATTGTGCTATTTTAACCAAGGCGACATAATTGTTCTAATAAGTTGTCCTTCCTGGTATGCAAAGACTGAGATTGCCTAAGGGTCATAAATAAGCTACAGGCCAGTGCCCAAGAACCAGGGGCTGGGCCAAGTAGGTGCTAACTTTTCATTCTCAATAAACCAAAGACATAGAATCTTACAATAGATTCAAACCTCAAAGGCCCGCTATATTAGAAGGCATCTCTGAGAAGTAGTTATTTCCTAAGGATTCTAAACACTAGCAATAAAGCTGCCTTCCATTTACAAGCATCAACCCCAGAATTAAACTACATAAAAGAAAAATAGAAAGTAAGAAACCACTTGAGCAAGTTGCAACTCCCGACATCCAGCTCATCAAAGGCAAACCCAGGGGACAAAGAGGTGGAACAATTCAAAAGCCACCCACCTGGCCTCTTTGCAGTGGCAAAAGCAGAAGTAAGAAAGCAGATGAGGGTTGGGGAGACAGCTCCACGGTTTAAGCGCCTGCCTGGCAAGCGCAAGGACTGGGGTTTGATCCCCTGTACTGCATGTCACGCTGGCTCCCCACTGTGCAGCCACCAAAAACAGGCACAGCGGCAGAGACCTGTAATCCCAGAGCCAGGGAGGCTGAGACAGGAGGATCACTATGAGTATGATCTGCGTAGCAAGACCCTGTACCAAACAAATACATAAATACATACTTTAGAGAAAGAAAGCAGATGAGTGGAGCTCTAGAAAAACTAAAATCAAAAATAATTTCTCAGATAACTACAGAGATGGTGACCATAATGAAAGATATGGTTAGTGACTTTAGAGCAGATACTGATAAAAATATTTTATAGGGGAAATTAGGAAAATGATGGTAATCATCAACACCCAACAAAGGAAAAAAATAGAATCCAGGGAACAGATTCAAACAGATATCCAAGAGATTAAAAATTCCACTGGAAGTACACATAGCAGAATGAGCCATGTGAAGGCTGAATTCCAGCTACAGCAGACAGGACTGCTGTTAGGGATCATACTGCGCGCACTTATGCTGCTGAGCTATCTCCTCAACCCCAAATCCCTTAAAAACAGTAAAGGACCATGAGAAACCAATCCAACAGCTTCTGGATGGTGCAAAGAATAGTATGTTTGATCAGAGTCAATAAATAAGCAAACTATAGTGAAAACCAGGGAAAAGGAAAACTGTTCACAGAAGTAATAGGAAAGCTGGGTATGGTGGCCCAGCCCTGAAATCCCGGTATTCAGGATGCTGAGGGAGGACAATGGCCATGAGTTCAAGGCCAGGCTGGACTACATAGTGAGACCCTATGTCAAAAAACAAAACAAATGAAAAACTAATAGAAAACTTCCCAAGAATGGAAAATAAATTTGACATACAGTAAGTGAGGCATACAGAACTCCAGTTAGCTATGATAAAAAATCTACCCCCAAGGCACATAATATTCAGGATTCCAGAGATTCAACACAAGAACAGTATTAAAAGAGAAAAGAAACAAACCACTTATTAAGGAGAGCCCATCAGAATCACAGCAGACTTCTCAACACAAACTCTCACGTGAAGGACAGCTTGAAGCATTTCAAGCCCTAGGAGAAAACAATCTCCAGCTTAGGTTGGCCAAACAGCTCACTGAATTAAAGCACCTGCAAGCAGGTGCAAGGACCTGGGGTTTGATCCCCAGGCCTGCTATGCCGGACCTGCTCCTGGGACACACTGAGATGGCAATTGAGACTAGGTGTGGTAGCACACATCTGTAATCCAAGCTCTTGGGAGGCTATAAACAAGTGGATCACTATGAGTCCCATCTAGTGGTCCCATCTAAACACCCAGTTGACCTTTCCCTAAAATACAAAAACAAAACAAAACAAAAAAACAAACAAACAAACAAAAAAACCCTCCAGCTCAGACTAATGTACCCTGCAAATCTTACCTTTCAAAAGTGGTGAAGAAATGAAGTCCTAATTCACCAATCAAAAGAAACACTGGCAGAATGGATTGCGAAGCAAGACCCAACAATATATTGCATACAAGAAACACATTTAATTTGAAAAGATATTCTCAAGACTGACTGAAAGTCAAAAGGATGGAAGACAATATTCCATGCAATCGGCATCTGAAAGGAGCAGGGGCAGCTGTTGTATTTGCAGACAAAGCAGATTTCAAGCCAGGACTGGTAGAGAGATGAAGAGAAGGTCACTATGTCCTTGTAAAGGGAACAATCCAAGAGAGGGCAATCATGAAAACATATGCACCAAATACCAGGGCACCCATTGCTATAAAACAAAAACTAATGGACATGAAAACTCAAATAAGCACTAATGCAACTGTACTGGGGGATCTCAATAGCCCACCATCCCAAAGACAGGTCAACTAGATAAAAAATTAACAAAGATATCCTCATCTTTTTCTTATACCAGGGATCGAACTCAGGACCTTGTGCTTGCCAGGCAGACACCTATGCCACTCAGCTATCTCTCTGCCCTCCCTATTTTTTTTCCCCCCCCCCGCCATCTTATTTTTGAGGTTTCATTTTCAGAGGTTCCTACCAGCAGGCCTTTAGACTCTAAAAATTATTCTTTTACTGTTTTTAACTTCTATGTTCTGTTTCCATAGTTATCTATATTCTGGGAGACTTTTTGACTATACTTTTCTGGTCAAGGAAAAGAATTTTTTTTCCCAAAAATTAGTAATGTTTTAATTTCGAATAGCTCTTTGTTTCTTTTTCAAAATCTTAGTATCGCTATTCTGAGAACGCTTTTCTTCCATTATGTTATCTCTCTCGCCCTGAGGTCTAATCTTTCTGTTCAGTCCGGTGACTCCTGCTGCTGGTTTTTCTCTTGTGCTGGGAGGTT
>PVKN010041669.1:0-10526 GCA_004027915.1 Capromys pilorides
TATATCTTATTGCCACACTCCAAGTTAGTTATTTTCAAATTAACAATTATTATGTAAGCATAGTTTTTTTTTTAAAGAGAAGAGCTAAAAATATGAGCTCTAGAGGTTGAAATTTATTTCTCAGAAGGGTATGACTCAATTGCTTAATTGTCAAAGAAACAAAAAAGAATTTAAGTTAGTTTGACTAAATCTGACAAGAATGTTCAAAAGCTATTTTGGAGTAAGTTTTAAGTTGAGTACATTTTAGAAATCATCTCATTAAACATACTCAAGGAAACATGGAATGAGACATTTCAGAAACAACCTCATCAAACATACTCAAGGAAACATGGGATGAAACCCCTTCCTTTTCATGTACAAAGTCTCTGCTGACTAAGAAGGTGCAGTATTTTGTGAAATAGTGCAAAACTATCTCCATTCACAGTCAAATGCATCTTCAATATCTTGATAGATGTCTTTGAACTGCAGATGTGAATTCCTTAGGGGGACCTAAGGAACAAAGGCAGCTACTCTGTTCATAGGTTGGGAATAAAAGCCAGCAGGAAAATGGTAGCCCTCTGTGCTTTGTAATGGCTCATCATCACCACCACCACCACCATCATCATAGCTTTTCTTCAACTTTATTTGCCACCTTTTTTATTCTCCCTATATGTCTCTAAGACAGGTAGTAAGTATTACAATTAGCAGATGAGAAGCCTCAGAGGTTATTTGCAACTCTTCTTGTACTCCCATACATCTCTAAGGGAGGTAGTAGGTAAAGATGTAAGTAAAGAAATATATATATTTTTTGGTAGACAGAAGATTAAGGTTTGAACATAGACAGTTCTTATGACACATGCTTCCTTTCCACTCTTAACATGCCTCCCCCGTATTCTATATAGTTATACATCCTCTAACCTGTCTCTATCATTTATAACTTCTTTAAATAAACATTTTCTTTCATTGCCTCAGAAGTTTCGAGATGTGGACTAAGACAAGGGAACTTCTTCAAGAAGATGATTAAAGTTGATCTTGTCTGAAGGAAACCTGGGTTATTAGTCTCAAGAGGACTCTGAAAAGGCAGTTAGTGGGTGTTACGGTTTGTATCTAGGTGTCCCCCCAAAACTTCATGCAGTAATGGGGTGTTCTTCTAGAGCTTTTGATTAATTCATGGTCCAATGCTAGGATTATGAGTTTAAGTACTGCAAGTACCCTGGGGCAGGAGCCTGCATACAATGTAAGGGAGGGAAAGCAGCCTGCTCTCCACTGCTCCTCCCGTTTTGCTCTTGCTGTTTTGGTGTTTTTGGCCACTATGAACTATTGCCTCTTTGCTATTGCCACTCTGCCTTGGAGCCAGTCAAGTATGGATTGAAACTTCCACAAGCTATGAGCTAAATAGAACTTTACTTCCTTAATTCTGGGCATTGGGTATTTTGTCCCAGTTAGAAGAGAAAAGTAACCAAGAAAGAATTTGGTATGAAGTAGGGTTGTTGCTGTGACTCTAGATGACCATATTGTCCAAGGGCTTTTGAGAATGGCATGTGGGAAGAGTTTGGGAAGGTTTGGAGATGTTGCCTCAAATAGCAGCACTGGAAGTCTTTAAGCTGTTCTACACAGGAGGTTCTGGTTAGATCTGAGAAGACCACAAAGCTGATAGAAATCCTGCCAGTGAGGACCAGGTTTGGGGAGTTTCAGCTGTAGAAGGACTGCCTTGATTTTTGGACTCCAGATGATGTATTACGGCATGCCAGAAAGTTTGTCTCCATTTTATTCATGTTCAGAGACTTTACCTGAGAGTGAGATTAAGGGCATTGGACTAATCTGACAAAAGAAATTTCAAGGCAGTCTAATATTGAGGTGGTGGCATGGCTAGTGTTGAGGACTTTTAGCCAGATTTATGTTGTGAATCAAGGGCAAAAAAAACCCCTCAGGATGACTGTGAGTTTGGCCACAAAAAAGAAACAGTAAAACTGTGGGCTGCAATGATAGAGCTGAAGAGATTTTGACTGCTGAGAAGAAGCAGAAGAATATAAAAGATTCCCTGAAAGAACCACAAGAAGCATCAAGTCTCCACCCTTTGCAGCCTCAGAAGTGTAAAAGTGGAAGACTTTGCTTTGAGGAGAAAACTTCATGGCACCATGTTACAGAATGGCAGCAGCCACACCAGACCAAAAATGGTGGCAACCTAGAGTATTTGTTCCTCAGAATTGGATTTAGAGTGCTCAGGCAATGGACCTCTACAGACAAAAGAGAAGAAAGTCTGGCTAGCACTCCAGCTGAAAGCAGACCTTGGCATGACCTGCATGGTACTGGTTTTAGGAGCATACAGAATGCAAGAGTTCTGAGGTTGAAAAGGTTTCTACCGAGATTTCATAATAAGACCTTGGAGGCCAGGCAGTGTGTCCCTGAAAGGCCAGAGTGGGAAGCTGGGAGGATGAAACCAAAGGTACCATGGAGACCTCAGAAATTTGAAGTCATCAGGAACGTGGATTGTGTAAACAAAGCTGCAAAGAGGCAGCAAAACAGGCCTAACAGAGAAGCTGTCAAGAGCTATTGGTTTTCCTGGAGGATCTTGTTATGCTTGCTTTCCTGATGGGAACTTGGCTGTTCTCATCATCACAGGACCTTGGGACCTCACTGTCACTGAAGATGGCTGTGGTACTTTTCTGAGGATCTTTAGTTCTTACTTTGAGCGTTATTTCCAGGCTCTAGTGAAGTTACCTCAGCCTGCTAACACGAATACTTTATCCAACTGGCACAGAATTTCTAGCTTCTACTCCTGATCTTTGTGCCTTCCTGGTGCTGATACATGAAACAAGGCCTGCATGAGACATTATCGTGGGCTCTTGGCCTCTGGGGGATCTGGTTATGGGCTCTAGGTCTTCAGCTGGACTCCTATAAGAGTTTGTCATGTGGTCCCGGCCCTCAGTTGGATTCTTTGATCTTCAGTATATGGACAGATTTTTTTCATGCACTCTTTTTGTATATGACACTTTGGGTTACTATTGTAAAGTGATTCTGTTATGTGTCCGGTATTGTTTCCTCTTGCAAAAGCCCTGACTATGACAGTGGAGAATTGGAAGGCGGTGTTCTGCCTGCCTAGTGCAGCTCTCCTTTCCCAGCTTCTGGCTTGAAGGACAGAGGAGGCTGAAGCATAGAGACGAAGAGTCAGCTGGGCCCTGGAACAAACCTTTGAGTTGATCCTATTGTAGAACAGCCACGACCATGTATTTCACAGTCAGCCGCAAATGGACCACTGTGGAGCTCACATATAAACCTGCTGTATGTTGGGAGTTACTTCCCTCAAAGCTGAGTTTTTGACATACAGTAGTTTTCCACTTGAGTTATCATTGCATTTTATTCATTCTGCCACATAAAAATTTTGAACTAATGTAATAATCTCCCTAAACATTAGGAGGATAAATTGATTATTGTTGATTTTCTTTCTTTTTCCCTTTTTGAAAGTAACTACTAATGATATATCAACTCCCAAATGCAACCAAAGTACATACTGTTTTAGTGATGACTAATTTTCCCAAGAATAACCAGATTTTACACTTTATTATATTGTACAGGGGCAATAACAATAATCAGACAGAACTTGTTGGCAATGTGAAAGGTCAGTACAAAATGATTTGAATTACTGTTTTTATAATCTCTCTCCCTTAACCACAATTATATTACTAACAAGACAGTCTAGCAAAAGTTGCTCAAAGGAAATAAAACACATAAAGTCATTAGTTAAGGTTATTTTGACTCTACAAATCATCTTTCCTCTCTTCAGGGCATATATTATTAAACGGAGGATTAGAAAATTTCCCAATTTTCTAACTGTGATTTTTCAGTAAACCCTTCCTTTAAGACTTTGGCTGTATCTTTACTGCATTGAAAAGTTCTTACTTTGCACTGAATGCTATTTGTTTGGTGGAGTGAGGAATGCTAACTCACAATGAATAGGTCTTTTCTTCCTGTTTAATTATCTTATTTATGAATCTATTACATCTGTCTTTAGCTGGAAATGAATTGTTGGGATAACTCTAGGGTTACAAATAGAAGTGGACTGAAATGTGCTCAGTTGTTATTTTCAAAACTTGAAGAAAGTGTTTCCACATTGCTACAAATTTTAAATACATGATAATTCACAGAACTGTCTAGAATGCAATGGTTAAGCACATATGTTAAACAGAGAGTGGTAGGGAGTTATGTTCAGATTTCATTACTTCATAAATAGTTACCTTATACAAATGATTTAATTACACCAAGATGCTTCCCTGGGCAAGGACATCCTGGGACAAGGACTTCCTTTGTATTATCCTTTGACATATCTTAAACTCCTTGGAGATGTCTAAAACAAGTGGCACTGAAAATACTTATTGAATAACTATACTCCATAATAGCAGATGGAGCCATAATCAGAGTTACCTCACAGAGCTATTGTGCCTGGGCCTTAGTAATTGCTGAGCAACTACCTTTTGTGTACCAGTATATCCAGATGTCATCAAGATAGCAAAGCCTGGTGGCCTGGTACAACTACTGAGACTTAATAGTTGATATTTATGATTGGTTTCAATGCTAAATAAGTGTCTCTTAATACTTCCCACTGTTTAAAATTGTTTGCAAGCGCTGGTAAAGAATGGGAGTGTACTTTGCTCTCTTTGGCCAATCATGCATTCTTTCTTTTCACTACCCTGCATGTTATTCATCATACATTACTAGTTTCTGCATCACATCCACAGCTCTGTGCATGCCTCATTCACTAGTTGTGATTGATTAAGCCACTGGAGCATGCCATCAATTTCCTACAGCGACTGGCAAAAGAAACATTTTGGTCTCCCTGTACATTGCACAAAGAAGAGGAGAAATGTCTCACTCCTGCCTTGCGCTATCTAAGGCTGCAACGTGGTGTGAGTGGCAAAAATTACACTTGTGTCTTATTGGTCTCAGGGAGAGGACTTCCTCTCACTGCTGGAACACAGGGAAGTTGCAGGTGCGGTGAAGGATGTGTGAGCAGAAGACTGCGGGAGTTCATGGGTGCTTCAGAGCTCCGCCCACAAGAAGGAGAAGTCAGTCATCAGCTTCTCTGAGACTTCTGTTTTTGCCACTTGGAAATCATTCAGCCATGAAGGACACTGCAAAGATCTCTTTGTCGTGTACGTAGCATGAATTGGTTCTTCACTGGTGAAGAATTGGGGCTATTCACACTCTAAATATATCTGATATTGTCTATAGCTGTCCATGTTTATAATATAATGTACCAATTGATTGATTTGGGATTTTTTAAAAAATTATTTTATGTCCTAATAATGGTACTTGGGAGAAGAAATAGAAGTGAGTTATCTTTTTCCTTTCAGATTCTCAAACACATCAGATCAATAATTATAATTAGCCTAACTTATGAATGGGAATGTGCTGAAGTCACAAATCTTGATGTATGTCCCTTGTCCCTGCAACAATGCATCAGATCCTGTCTTGTGCCAGCAGAACAATACCCAAGAGGCATATTCCATTTCAAACACAAGTTGAATGTTTGTATGTAAAATTTGTAACTTTTAGACATTTCAACTTTAAGGAAAAACAGAGATAAACTGAATGTATGTTTAATAATAAATATACTTAAGAAAAATTAGGCAAATAAGGTTTTAGGTATTAGAGTGAAAACAATGGGATTTAGAATTAAGGTTAACTGACTGCAATTTGTGAGCCTACTGGAGTAACTTTTCTTTCTAGAGAGTGTGATACAGAAGCAATGCAACTCTAACAGAGAGATTAGTCAGCAACGGTCAGTGATTATTACTTACTGTCTTAACATACATGTGCAAGTACCTCCAGGAGAGAAAGAAATAGCCTGTCAAGATTACATGAACAATGCTGAGAAATTCCATAATTTATTTTTCAGGCAAGAGGTAAAATTTAAATATTTTTGATCAAGGAAATGTCATGACCTAGGCAGTATATTATGAGATATTATGTGGAGTGGTGTGAAGGCCATATTGAGGGGAGAATATTCTGGAGATCATTTAGGTGATCATTGCTGTGATCTAGGAAAGTGTTAAGAAATTCCTGTGTGAAAATATTCAGCGTTATGGGTGGAAAAGATGGAACCTTGCAAGCAAAGAATTGATCAGTTATGGACATGGATGTGGGGAGGTCAAATCAGACAAGAAAGTGAGGTCAAAAAAAAATCTCTGGGAAGTATTAGGCTCTGTGGTGAGAAGTATGGTTTGATGAAAACAAAAGGGAAATTATGAAAAGGAAGTGAAAAAATTGGTAAGATAGCAAAACCAGTTTAAACCAACTCAAGGTGAGATGTGGCAATACTTAAATGTTCTCAATGCAACACTTGGAAACTCTGAAATGTGAAAAAGCACCAGGCAGTATAATTGTCAACCTGAGAATCACAGGCTTAGAGGTGGTATTTTAAGGTCTCAGTGCTGTTGAAATCTTCAGAAAGGTGAATATGATTCAGGAAAATAATGAGGTAATGGGGGAAGAGTAAGTACTGGAGAGTGCTTATCATTCAAGGATGGGAGCAAAAGCAGGAGCAAGGTTTACATCCTAGCTAAGTGCTAGCTGTACCTCCCTGGCATTTCCTAATTTGCCCAGCAAGGTAACTGAGAGGCCAAAGGGCATGATGCATCCTGAGGAAAGACATGGCAAGTCTTCCTAGGGTCTCTCAGAAGTATTTTTTCAAATTCATGCTGTTGAACCTGACTTGTTCAACACAGCAGTACGGAAGGTCTTGGGAAAATTAGAATCATGACACCTGGGTCATGTGGGGCACAGAATCCCATGGATGAGTTCCTGCCTTTCTCAGGAGAAAGGTCTACCAAGGGACTCTGACTCATTTTCTCTCTTCTGTATACACCTACTTCTGTTCTGTTTTCTGCAGAGACAGAAGCAGCATGAGGCTTTCACCAGAAGCTGAGCTGATGCAGTTGGAAGCCTTCTGGCTTCCAGTTCTCAGAACATTGAGCCATTTACCCCTGAAAGGGTGAGGAGGCACTTTCTACATCATTTGTAACTACTAAATTGGAGCTTTGCAGCAGCCTGTGGGAGATGGCTGCCAGTCTGAGGGTCAAGATACCATGTTGCTCTAAGAGGGCTTCATGTGATCTCTTAAGAGTTGCAAAGAAATTCTGTGCTTCTTCCAGCACCCACTTGCCAAGTAGCACTGCAGCTTCAATACTGAAGCAAAGGGGATTTTTGTATGTCCACAACACACATCCCAAAAGGGTTTTCAAGCCACACAAAATCACTTAAGTCACTGTCCTGGAATGCATAAAATGCATTTTGGGTTTTGTCAAGCTTGCCACTTTTCCACAACTTTGTGCTCTTCATATTTTTCAAATTTAGTTTATTTTGCTGATATGAAGAAAGAAATCCTTGTTGAACTTCAGCTCTTGTTCGCAGTCTTCCTGAAGACCAACTTTGCATTCCATGAGGATTTCAATTCAACATACATTCCAACACACTTAAAAATTAATAAAACTCTTCCCTCTAGGGATCTAAAATATGTAGAAAAGTTCATGATATGAATGAACCAATTAATTTTGGAGTATAAGTCACAAAGGGATCAATCAGCTGCATGAATTCAAACACCAGTTGCGTTCTAAAGACTGTAAAACCCGGCTGGAAGCCAAGGAACACCGACCTTCATTAAGAGACAGGTGCAGGGTTAATGGCATGAAACATAGCATTTAATTTGGTTCTCCCATCCACTTTAAGACGTAAGTGATAGAACCAGAATTTTACACTTATAGGCCCTGATGCTCAGGAAAGAAGGTGTAGATTGGGGTCTTGAAATTTCATCTCTGAACAACTTTACAGCAAAGCCTTTCTACCAGGCAGCTTCTAAACAGAAGCTTAGGTTGGTGTAATAAGGGGAAAACTTGTCTTCTTGGTTGTGTTTAGAAATGCTGGAGAGCTGAGAGACATATTGCAGGGAGTTATTTTGAGGATTTGGAATAGCTCCATGAGGGGATTCATTTTTCCACTTGTGATGAGGCTGTGTGTGGTGCTTAAGCCTGAGTTTTCTCTGGAAGCCAGTGGGGAAAGGCAAGGAAACATGAATCGGGTGAAACAAGGTCAAGCTGAAGTCTGCAAGACTGAGTGGGAACCACAAGAATGGACTCTAACATGCGTGAGTCTCTCCTCATCTCAAAACCTCCAGCTTTGAGGACGGGAGTGGGGGTGGGGGATGATGCAGGAAAAGCTGATACCATGCAAAGGGGAGCCCTGCGTGTGCCTAGGCCTGAGGCAGAGGGGGTCCAGAGGCTGAGTGCAGTGGCTGTGTCCTTCCCATCAGGATGGTCAGCAGAAAGCAGCCCAAGAGGACCCTGCACAGAATGCTGAGTATCAAGCAACTTGGCAGCCCTGCCCTTGGACACACCAACTCTCATGCAAAACCCTGCCACGGCCCAGGCTCTGTGGAACTGGACAGCAAAGGGGCTTCTGGAAAGGATTAACGAGGCTCCAGCTTAGGTATCGCTTTCCTGTTCCCTCTTTCTTACCTACTTAGAATAATTATACAGTTTATAATGTAAGAGAATCATTGCACGTAAACTTAGAAAATTCAGTTGTTTGGCAGTTCCACTGTAATTACTACCATATGACAAATTTCATAGCACAGGTCTAGAGTTCCCACCAAGATGAATCTATCTGCATGCAGTCATGAAAAAATCTTGTATATATATGTTCTATGATTCAGATATTTCCCTTATGAATGCATCACAGTATATTTTATTTTTTAATGCAATAGGAAATAATTACAGAAAAAGTGCCAAATTAGAGAAATAAAATAGGATAGATTTTACCTAGTTAAAATTCTTTGAATTCAACTGACCCTTGGAAAGAATGAGCCTTCTGTTTATAACTTCTGCCATATATTAATTTTTATAAGATTATTTTATAATATTCACCCAATGAGTCGCATACAGAGAGAGCGCAAGAAATCTGTATCCACACGTTAAAAGCAAAAGAGTCCAGCTGAGGGCCTGGGTTCCATGGCAGTGCTCTGCACAGAGCCAGCCTGGGACTAGAGCCCATAACAATGCCCCCCCTTGCATCCAGCTGGAGGCCTAGAGCCCACGACAATGTCTTACCCAGGCCTGTTTCACAGATCTGCACTGAGGAGGCCCAACAGCCAGTGGTGGAAGCTAGAAAGTCTATGCCACAAGCTGAAGGGTCTGTGCCAGCAGGCTGAGGGGTCTGCGCTGGAGCCAGGATGCAGCACTCAAGGTGAGCACCAGAGCTCCCTGCAGAAGCTCCCCAGCCATTCTCAGCAGCAGTGAGGTCCTGAGCTTCTCTAAAGATGAGAACAGCCAAGCTCCCATCAGGAAAGCCAGCACATCAAGCTTCTCGGGACACTGAGCAGTGCGTCATTTTCCCCTCTGGAGCCAGACAGTGGTGCTCAAAGTAAGAACCAATGTTCACTCATCTTAATTTTTTGCCTGCTTATGTTTGTGTGTTCACTTCCTTGACTTTTAAAAATTGTTATTATTATTATTATTATTATTATTTTTTTTTTTTTTTTGGTACAGGGTCCCACTATGCAGTTCGAAGTCATAGTGATCCTCCTGTTTTCAGCCTCCCCAGAAGCTGGGACTACAGGACTCTACGGCCAGCTCAGTGTGTCCCAGGGGCAAGACCAGTGCAGCACATGGTGCTGGGGATTGAACCCCCGTCCCTGTGCTTCCTGAACAGGGCTTAGTTCGTTGAGCTATCTCGCCAGCTCCTCTTTTTTGATATTTGAAAGAGAAGAGATGAACAAATTGGAGAACTCTTTGTGCAACGTGTATCATTATTTCCCCAGACAAGGCTTTCATTCCTTTTACTCACTTATCATTTAATGATGTGCTTTGTGTTAATGAATTCATAACCTAAACCCAGAACAAAAACCCTGTGAATAACGTAGTACCTCCTAGGGACTTACCAGCTTTATCCTCTCTATTAACATTACGTCCATGTAAACTCTGGTCTTGGCACTGCCTTAAAAAATGCACCTTTGCTATTTCTAACTCTCACCAAAACTGAACTATAACCTTCCCTTGGTGTCCATCAGCCGTTGGTTCCAGGATCCTCTGTGAAGAACAAGATCAGAGAGTCTCAAATCCCTTGCATAAAATAATGTTTTCACACAACCCCTGAAATCCCCTATGTACTTTGTCCTCTCCTAATATGATGTAAATGATACTTCACTGTTATACATATTGCTTGGGGAATAATGGCAAGGAAAACCCTACACATATGTAATACGAATAAAAAAGAGACTGGTGTATATGTGTACCAACTACATCTGTGCTTGCATTCAGGCAGGTAAATACTTACATATGTTGTTATATGTGTGCAATTTCATCATGTACTTTCAAAAGTTGAAAACTTGTATACACAGGTATAGCTAGAGATACACTATATTTCACTTGTTTTGATTTTATTTCTTTCTTCTTTGTGTGTGCGCGCGTGTGTGTGCGTGTGTGTGTGTCGGGGGGGCATATTGAGAATTGGGCCCAGGGCCTCCACACTGAACTATAGCTCTAGCCTGCCTGCCT